>QANZ01051352.1:0-18934 GCA_003254925.1 Chamaecrista fasciculata | reverse complement strand
ATATGAAAGTGAGAAATCCCTGGGGACGGCGATACGTAACGCCCAGTGGATATGGATATGAAAGTGAGCAAACCCCATGGGGACGGCGGTACGTAACGCCTAGGTGGGAATTGGAAATGGAAATGGGAATGTTGGGGACGGCGATACGTAACGCCCAGCTGTGTTGTGATACTTGATAGATCTGTTGCATTGAAATCCTATTTGGTTATGAATTAATGATTGCTCGATGTTGAACATTGATGTTGTTGATATTGAGTGTTTTCGTCATTTCAGAGACAGAAGTGAAATACTAATAATGTAACATACCTGCGATTGAGTGATGAATTGATTGTTGGATCTTAGTTTGCTTGGAATTTTTGTGTCAGTTGTAAAGTGATGATTATGCGATGTTAGATATTGATTTTATTGATACAAAATGTCTTAGACGGTTAGAATGATATCTATTGGAATGTTGGGATCTTGATGTAATATTTATTTGATCATTCACGATTTCATACAAACTTCTTTTAGAGTAAATCCGCAATTTCACTTTCAATCAGTGTTTTTCAGGAAACATTTCCTTCTTCTAGGCTATTTCTTTTATCTAAGAGAATTTTCTCAAAATATATTCTTAATGTCTCAAAGAGTATGATTTGGAAAAGGTTGATATTTCTATCATCGTGATGTTTTACCCAACTTTTAAATATTTCATGAGTGTCTCAATGGATTTATTTATAAAACCTAATGAATTGTGATTCTTGAATGATTTAAATAATAATATTTCTTACCAAGATTTCGTCCATGAAAGAAGGTTCAAAAGAAGATCTTTTCTTTAATTTGTTTCATTCCCCAAATCTCATTTTAATAAATCATATCCTCATATTTACTTTCTTCATTAAACTTTAACTAAACCTTTATTTTCTTTTCTTTAAACTCATGTTATATACAACACTTTGATTTTACACATTTTGCCTTCACAAATAGTGAGACATTGGGACATGACTCTAGTATAAGTCACGTTTGATGATGGGAACTCTGAAGGAGTGTCATCAGTGCATGAAGAATGTTTATTTTTGCAGTATTGGTATATGGTGTCGTGAGTACAGGTTGATACTCGTAGTATATTGTCGTGTTTGCGTTAAGTGGTTGTAAAGGGAGTCAAGGGGACGGATTATTTCCGGATTCTCCTGGTATAAGTTATATTGTGAATTTATGGGATGGGTTATCCCTAATTGTATATGTGTTGAATTAAATGGCTAGTTATGAGATATGTAATCCCTAGTTTTATTTATTTGTATCGTTGGCTCTAGAGAGCTCTTGTTGAATGTGCTTGAGGCAATTAGCCTATTAATGTGGTAGAGATGGTTCTCTGTGTGTTTGCTGTGTGCTGGCTTGGATTGGTGTTATTGGGCTTTGAGAAGGAGTTGATGCTGGAGGAATTGTGGTTGAAGTGGAATTTTGGAATCCTACTGTGAATCTTTCGATTCTCACTCCCAACATTTACAGGTTGTAGGCGAGCGGCAAAGGCTGAGAGTGGAGGCTAGAAGAGTTGATTCCGAATGGTATTTTGCTTTGTATCTCGAGTGTAGATACCAGATACTTGTTTAGCTAGTTAATGCACTGACATGTTATCTCTTAGATTTGGCCCTGCGTGGTAAAAAAAAATGAGGCTGAGCCCCTTGTATGTACTTTTTAACTTAATGTCAGTTGTATTAACGAGCTTTAGTGATTCCTGACTTTGGTTTTCGTATTGTTAGAACATGTTTTAACGGAAAAGATTTGTGCTAAAATCAGGATGTCACAATCTCATTTTCTGGCGTAAGGAAAACCAAGGAGAATCTCCCTGCTGCACCATTATCTTCAAGACCTTCCAGCAAATCAGTCAGCACAACTGAACCATTCATGTAACCAACATACACAAAATTAAGCGGGGCTGCAATGAAACAACGCTTCAAATACCAAGCATCAACAGACTTGTCAGCAGGCTTCCTAGACCACAGAGTGTATGTTTGGAGAGACTCGTAGTAGTTATCTATGCTGATGAGACCAACACGGCCATTGTCATTAACAACCCTGATTTTCTGGGAGGCAGCAGTTGAAAACAAAGGATGTAAACCAAAGTTCATATTTTTCCAAGAACAGTTCACCAGATACAGCTCCCTCGAAACAGAATTCCCCTTTTTTTCTGCAATAAAATACAGATCTTGATCATCAGCCATAGTACCAATGAACAGATAGTCATCTCAAATGGAAATGGAATCTCCTGCTGCCATGTTTTGTTTCCGCTACAGTAAACATTGAAGTATGTGGTTGATGCTATTGATCTATCATCAATTGCACTGACGATCCTGAACTCCATTGTGCTTTCATCAAACACAAAAAAATTAAACCTCTTTGTTGCACACATCATTTAAAAAATCTGTCACTATCTATAGTCTAATATATAATAAAACTACAATACATATACATACTCAACTGAAATTGATCTTATTAATCAGTGTAAAATATCTTACCATAATGTTTAGTAGTCACTGTAACACCATCAACTTTAACTACCTGACCAGTTGTAGGATTCAGGAGGATAAAGTTCTCAATAGATTCTACAGTATTGCTGATACATATCAATCCATGCGAAATACCAACAACCTCAAAATCACCGTACTGTATATCATTGGTTTCACCCAATAAGCTTTTGAACTTTTCCAATTGAATTGTAGGTGGACCAATCTTAACTAAAGACTTAGTCCTGACCCCAGTAAATGGCTGCACGCAACTTACAACCGAGCAGATGTGCAATTCTCTTGAGTATTTTGAAGCTTGCAATATGAATTCGGAGCTACTGATAAATTGTTCCCACGTAGAAGACATCACTTTCATCTTAGAAATCTGTTCAGGATGCAACAGTCCTACAATTGAAGTGACAAAGTCCTTCGGAAACCCATCTCCATTGACCAGGGACATTAATAAATAACTATATAATCTATATCCTATTCACATTTAGTTAACTTCAAATTGACATTCCCATGATTTTAGTAAATCAAACAAATTTATAATTGACATTCCCTAATTAGTTATAATCTGCAATCATACCGCCGTTCAAATTTCAGTCCATGTCAAAAAGTAATTTATTGGATGATACTCAATAAAGAAATTTCACATATTAGGTATCTATAAATCAATTACAATCATTACAGCTAAAAAAATTATATCAATTACAATTATATTTAATTTTCAGCGAATTTTCTACAAATGTGTCTATATAATTTCAATAAAAGTTCAAATTAACATTCTCATGATTTTAGTAAATATTCCAAAATTATAATATTGATTTATTAGTTCTAATTAACTCAATGTATTTTTCTAAATATAGGTTTTCAATTATCTTAATTATGATTACTGGGTATCTGCAATCATACGACCATAATACTAAATTAGCGACATTAATAAACAACTATATAATCTATATCCTATTCATATTTAGTTAACTTCAAATTGACATTCCCAAGATTTTAGTAAATCAAACAAATTTATAATTGACATTCTCTAATTAGTTATAATCTGCAATCATACCGCCGTTTAAGTTATAATTAACTTATTGTATTTTAAATGTTTAACTAATTAATAATAATTATTACGAATTAACAATCTTACCATGGTATAAATCACTAAATGATATCAACATCTGACTATAAAATCAATTACAATCATATTTACTTTGTGAGAATTGCATTCAACTATTATAATTGTTTAATAACCAACCAAATTCCACTAAACTTTATATATAATTATAACTTATCATATAGGTTATTATTGATAATATAATACAAAATATTATGATTGATTTTGCATTGAAATTTAACAACATAATTACAAACAATCATATATAAATTTATATGTGATACTGAGTTTCTGACCCAACTTATGTATTACAACGTCTAACATTCATGAATTATAATATAATTTGAATGATTAATCTAACCATAATTTGTAAATTCAATCTAATTCGTCTATCAATCTATCCTCGTTTATAGTAATTATACATTTATATTATGTATTATATAGTCAAACTTTATATATATAATTATATGTCATAATGGATATTAGATACATAAAAAACTAAGAATTGCAGATGCTGAGCAATATTACTGTGAAGGGACTTTCCAAGAAAAATATTTTTTCATTCATATTTTTTTCTTTATTCACTAAATTTTCTACATATGTTTTCCTTGTTCTTCTACATAAAATTCAGTATGTTCATTAAACTTTCTACATATCTTTTATTTTTTTTTTCCACATATTTTTCCTAAGTTCACTTAATTTTCTTAGTGTCAGAGTTAATACAACTAAATCTGGTTTGTATAAATATATCAGTTCGTAATTGTTTAACTTCCTCTAATATAAGATTATTTTTAAATATTTCATTGTCTATTAATTTTTTTTGAAAACACTATTTCAAATATGCATTCAATACAAATATGAACTTTGACCATTTGAAAAGAACTTAAAATGGAAACAACAAATATGCGACAATATATTGTTCTGATTAAGATTTAAATATTGGATGCCGTTATAGAACAAACATTTGCGAATTATAAGACCTTAATTGTGTTATTTATGGAAATTATAGTTTCTGTTGCATAAATTGCTCATGTATAGTATGTTATAAAATCGAGATACAAATTTTGCAAACATAAAAGTGCACCAATATTATTCATTAAAGAAACCTCTAGATGTGAAACTGAGCACATCTAGAGGTAATACATGGAAATAAAACCGAACATCTGACTCATGAAAAAAAAAACCGTGAAAGGAAAACCATAAACTGAAATTAAAAACAACGACTGCAGACAAAGAATCTTGACACCACATTTTCATCGAAACTAATTCTTCTCTACATTGATTTTCTTTATCAGATTGACACTTGTAGGGGATTCATCATCAGCATCATATGGAGATTTGTATTCACTATCGGAACTTCTTTTGGAACATGATTTACCATTATCATCTGGAGATATTGTAAGATCTGCAAAAGGTACGGGACGTCCAGCATAGTGTTTGACGCTAGATTTCCTGATCTCTGGTGTCTGGAGTTCATTATCCACCAAAGAAATATCCTGTATCAAATAAATGTTACAAACCTTTTATCATTATCAATTATATTTTTCACAATATGTATCACTATAAAAGAGTTGTGTGATATTGCTTACATTATCTTCCCCACTCACAGTACCATTTTGAGTTGTGTTTCCAGCTGTGTCAGTCTAAAATGAGGTATATCATGAAAAATTAAAAGAAAAATAAACTTATATCTACATAATTGCTAATGGGGTTGTATGAATCAAATGTCAGACATAATACCACATTGACAGGAGTAAATCGATTGATAGGTTGAGGGCTGCTTCAAATTTTTTAAACAAAGGTGTTTCGGCATTCATGATCAGCCGTGTAGCATACATGGAATTTGTGACCTGTCGAGCACCATTAAATTCCTTTATACGTGCCCATTGAACGGCTATTATGACAGGAACATCCTTATCTTTTCCAAGCCAATCCTGAATCTGTTCACAAAATTGTCCCCACAATGTTACAGACACCATGTTCTTCCTGCCACATAAATACATCAAATTAGTATTAGTACATACTTGAAATACTTTGTTTATCGCATTTGGAATTGTAACTAAACAGACTACTTATCAACAAAAAACAAATATAACATAATCCTTATCGTGAATGTCAATTGTAATGCGCTTCTTCTTTCCTGTTAATTCTACAGTCTCAATAACCTCAGATACACCACATAATTTACCCATAACATCTATAAACATATAAATTCAGACACTGTCAGTGAAGTTGTCAATCATTTTCATAGATTCAAAAAAATATGCTATTACAAATAGTGAGATCAACATAATAATGCGAATTGTTACCAATCAAATAGTTCAAGTTGGTATGCTTGTCTGTTACGTAGTGAAATGGCACAGCATCAATCCCATAATGATCAATTTCAGGATCATCCTCCACCTTGGCTATTCGAGTGCTGGTTTGGAATGTCAATCTGTAATCATGGTGAGTGGCACGGAAATTAGTGCTATTTTGACCAACAACAAACTGAGATATGACATATACGTCACCTTCCTTCATTAAGTTTTTGAATTTCTTCATCTGGCTACTCTTAATAGTAGCTTGTATCAATCCATTCTGAAATATATTGTTTATAACATGGAAAAACATGTAATATCTGTGAAAAGTATTTACATATCTACCAAAATTGATGAATGCAGTATTGAATAAAAAAACCATATATGATACCGTTTGTCGCACAGGACCATCTCATACATTCCCTTTGCCGCATCAGGGGATGTGTCATTGTTGAACGAAGGAATCCACCAAAGGCGCACAACACGTGCCTTCAAAGTAATGTTGGACTTGGTAGGCCCAATGGAGGAAATAGGAACAAACTTTCCGGACATTGCAAAGCTTGTTTGAACAATAACTTGAATATACCAAGTTTCAGTTGATGGTGATGATGAATGCATATCATTTCTCTGCAGCTATTTATAAGGGGTTTTGAAATGCAAAGAATTATTAACTCGAAATAACAATTGACGACATTTATGCCATTTAACACTGAATATGTTTTGGGCAGAGTGAGTATTACTGGAACAAACAACTAAATGTGGTTAATGACAATACCAATCCTAATCGGAATTGTAGGAATTTGTCTACATATATTACCTTTTTTGTAACTTTCAGATCGTTACATTTCACAATATACCATATATATTTTGATAACAAATAATTAACATTGATCACCATTCATTCCTTTCTCAATTATAATCAATATGGTTAAGTCTAATTGATAAATTTCCATGTTAAAAACGGTGACAGGACCCGTGGGTTGCATGCGTGTCATCAATTATGTATTACATGGCAATTATATACATGACATTTGGCATTTTTTAGTCCAGCTCATCATTTTCGGTTAATTAACAATAATCCATGATAGCATTTCCATATGCCACATAAGAAACATTAATTACCATCATTCATTGACCCTGAAAATCTAATGCAAAATATCTATGTGTCGAACCACAATTGGCCAATTAGTAATTAATACAGTAAATGCTACAGCTGTTGGAAAATCACGGGGCGCGCAACGGAAGCGGAAAAATAAAATTTAATTAAAAACATGGCGCAAAACAAACTTGTGATTTCCCTACGGATCCGCTAGATGAATTTAAACCGGTAAAGTTAGTGGTATACCTCAAAGTTTCAATCGGCGCGGTTGAATGATGCGATCCCAAGAACCCCACTCCAAGTGTTCTTTCTCTACCGGTAATCCACACGAACAGTTTGCTGACACCAAGGTGCTAGCCTTCAGTTCTTTTCTCCAAAAGAACTTGGGACTCCAATCTACGGTTCTTGGTGATCAAGAACGATTCTTGAACCAAGAAGATTGATCAAGAACAATTCTTGATCAAGTGTATAGGTGGCGGAAGAAACCAAGACTCCTCTTGTTTTCTCTCTCAAAAACCCTAGTTTTCTTGGACAAGTCGAATTCTCTCTCACTCTTAGAGAAAATCGACTCTCTCTCTCTAGGCTTAGGGTTGTGCGAATTTTCTCTCATCTTACAAAAGAAGAAAGCAAAATTTCACTAATGTGAACTAGCTTAGAAAGTCGACTTGCCTAGGTTAATTATATAGTTGGGGAAGTTTTTGATAATTATAATTAGGGAATCCCTAAATTATAGGATTATCAAATTATAAAATTATGAGATTACAATAATATCATAATTTTAGGACTTGAATTCTTAATTAAAATATTACCTTAATATCTTAATTCAAATTCAAAATGCAATCTTTGAGAATCAAAATGGAAGATCAAATCTTCCTCCTTGGTCCCACAAGCCATACGCCTATCCTCCCCAATATTTAAGAAATTTAATAAATCAAAAATAACATTCTTAACTCTTAGGAAGTTATAACCAACTTATTTATTTCCTAACAATATTGAATTAAGATATTACCCTAATATCTTTAATTCAGAATTTGAATCTTGAAATCAAAAACAAATCTTGAATTCAAATTCAAATCCAAGTCATGACTTTAATTAATAAAACACTTCTGTTAATTAAAATCAAGCTAAAAGAGGCGCCACCCTCTATCCAATTTATCCTAATATTAGTGAATTTAATAAATCAATAATCTCCTAACTTTTCGGAACCTTATTTATTTATTATTCCCTAATATTATAATTGTAAATAGATTAATCCAATTAACTATTTAACAATTAATATATTTAAACTTGTCCCACAAATTTAAATATCATAACCGTAGATTTAATTTAAGACAAGGCTTTATGTCCAAAACATTTTGCTATGTCTTAAATTGTGTCACCGGAGTGACTCACGAATTAACCCTAATTCGTGTCCTTTTAAGTGGTGTCCAGATCCTGCCCATGTGTGACCCAGCAGGCCTCACGTGAAGTTGGCAGCAAGCCATCTCCATGACTCACAAGTCGAGAGCGGACTCTAGCAAGCCATCACGACTACCCAATACACGTGAGTTATCGTTTTATCAAAATGACCGATTTAACCTTAGTACCACCACCTTGTCATAGACCCTATTGTCACACGATATCTTGGTTCTGGATAAGGCACGGGAAAGTCATCCTTAATCCAAATCTCAACTTTCTCGATCTTCTTGAGTTAGTCCCAATTTACTGAGTGGCCACTCTTTCCTTGGACAGACTCATTGAGGGCGCCAGTTAGATATCTCTCATCTTTATGAGGGACAAAATCCCATCTTGGTCAACCACATTCCTCAGCACTACAATCAACCAAACCCGTACCTAGCCCTTATGGCTACCCTGCTACAGGCAACGTTAGACTAGGCCAAAGTTTGACAACTACAACGCCAGAATAGTCAAGACCTCAGGTCTAAGGCATCGTGACAGGTGTACAGGAGAGACTAGCTAATGACTAAACCCATGCAGGACTCTCCGGGTAAGTCCAGCAACTTGTAACCCCTTACATAATTGCACCATGACTCTCGTAAAGCATCCAGTGCATGTATCTCCATACACCGAGGTCGTGCTGGTCTTAGTTCATTCTCGCTCCCACGAGAATAATCGACCAGGGACGGATATAGATTGTGAGATTCTAGAATTTTATAGTGTATTTTAGGATAAATTAGTGTAGTGTTAAAAGTCTTTAAGGCTTTAGATAGAGTTTTGGGCTAGTTTTAGGTCTGTGTTTGCAGTATTTAGAGTAGAATTTTTAGAAATAGTAAACCCATTTATTGAGAATTTTAATTGTCACATTTGAAATCCCCTTATGTATTTCAGCTTGTGGTAAAAATTTGGGAGCAAAAGGAGATTAAATTTTTATCTGACTTTGAGTGAAAATTGAATGACTTTAAGTATAAAAATATAAGACCCCTAACTTTCTGAAATTATAAAGTAAACCCCATCACCATTTTACCCCAATATTCGACCCTTCTTCTCCAAATTTCCCTAGAACCTTCGTCTCTCACTCTGACTCTCATACTCCAGCACCGAAAGCACCTCAGCCACCCTCCACCACCACAGACGGCGCCGGCAACCTCCCAGCTCCACCGTACACCGGAAGACATCCACCGTCGTGCCCCCCCCCCACCCCCCTTCTTTGGTTTGTACCATTTTCGTCCTTTTTCTTCTCTCTTCTTCTCCATTGGGTTTGACCTAATTTCTCTTGGTTCCCTTCAATTTCAGGTTGCTCTTTGATATTAGCTTGACTATGGAGTTCCATACTTCCTTCTTCCCACCTCCATGATCAAATTGGAAGCCACACAAGCTAGGGTAACTCCCATACTCTGTTTTCGGCCAGATTTGCGGTATGTCCGAAATTCTTCTATTTCTTCATTGTTTCTTGATGTTCTTGCTTGAAATGGACTCTTTGATGATAGTATATCATGTTGGACACCTCTAGAAGTTATTAAAACTCCATAAAGTTGAGTTTTGGGGCTGTTTTTATTCTAGGGTTTAAAAGTGACCAAATTGAGAACTTTTGTAAAAATTTTTTGAGATTGTGAGGAGTTGTGGATTTTAATGACTTGAATAAGTTCCTAGTATTATTCTAGATGTGTATTCACCTTGATATTGAGTTTGGAATGAAGAACTAAAATCTAAAAATTTAGTGAAGTTGTCAAGTTTGGGTTTTAAGCTAAATTGATTATTTGAATGGTTTTATTGACTTTCTCTACTAATATTGTAAGCACTTGCACCAAAAATCTGATATTTAACGTGGGAAAAAACAAATCTCCTTTTTTTTTGACCTTATAAGGGAAGTGTCTCACTTCTTGAATTTACCAAAATTGATGGATTTGGTGGTTTAAATGAGAATTTGTTATGGTGTTAATAGAGTTTGTATTAAAAGAATGTAATTGATTGTGAACTTGAATAGATGGAATATTGAAGAAGATTCTAAGTATCAATTGGCCTATGTTCATAATTTCTTACTTGATACTAATCTTGAGTTGGTAGCTATTAAATGCTTGATAGAGCTCCCAAATTTATACCCAAGCCCCTTGTTGATTGCTCGATTAGGATTTTAGGATTTTAGGTGAGTGTCATTAGGAGTTAGGATAGGTGTTGGGAAGTGGGTGATGAATGGAGGTCTTTCCTTAGTTATTTCTATAGAATTGGACCTTCGGGTCACTTGACAATCAATTTCTAGGTGGTTTAACTTAATCCTTGTTCTTATGTTTATAGATTTGCCGACATCTGTTGTTGATCAGAAGTTAAAAGGTGTGGTTTTCCATTCTCCTGGTAGAGGTGAGTGGCTATCTTATCCCAACCCGGCTTGAGGGATGCTTGTCTATTGATGATGCTGTATGCTACACTAATTGAACTGTACTGAGAAACTGTGTTGATGATAGTAGTTTGGTGCTGGTTGTTAATTTGTCTGTCCATTTATTATGTGTGGATCCTGAATTAAATATTTGTTTCGTCCCTGGTATGTTGTATGTTCTGATTTGGCTGAGTTGATTTGTTCTCGTGTTGTATCGTGTTGTGTTTGTATGTGTTTTTTTCTTACTGTGGAAATGGCCCTCATGCATGAGCGGAACCTCTTGGGGACGGCGATACGTAATGCCCAAGAGGAAAGGAAGCGAATATGCAAATGGAAAATCCCTGGGGACCACGATACGTAACGCCCAGTGGATAAGGACTAAGTAAGTAAATGGATATGAAGGTGAGGAACCCTGGGGACGGCGATACGTAACGCCAATGTTGGAATTGGAACTGAGAATGTGAGTGCTGGGGACGGCGATACGTAACGCCCAGCTGAGTTCGATAAAATTGAGGAACTTGTTTGAAATCCTATTTAGTTGTGAATTTAAGTTTGCTTGATATTCTAATGTGTTAATGGTTGGGGTGGCAACTCTGGATTGTCTGTGTATTAGTACTTGTTTTATAGGAGAATGTTTAAATATAGTTGTCTTTGGGAAATTTTTACGACTTATCTATGTTACCTTCCTTTCTATGAAGATGAATCATTGTTCTAAATCAGCACTTTCAATGAAACCCTTTTCTTTCATTAAAGTGATTCTCATGGCATAACTTGATGTTTTCGTTAATAACTCCCTCATAGTGCTAATGCAGACAATACTATAAATTTCATGCCAAGAAAGGGCATTTTCCTTTTAAATCTTCAATTTCTTAAATTATTTTTTTTTTAAAGTGGGTTTCTTACTTGTTCCTAAACCTATTTTAACCTTAATAAAGATTGTTATCATTCTTTATAATCTTGCTAAACTGTGTTATTTTCTTAAACTTGGTCATTTCTATTATTTTTCTTGAGTTCTGTTACTACAAGTTTAGTTTCCTCTTTTTGCCTCTTTTACAAACAAATGTTTATATATTTATTTATTTATTCCTTGTTTTACTTGAATGTTTTATAGTCCTCCCTCCTTACGTTGTTATCTTATTGTCACTTAATTGGTTGTGTGTTTTAAGTCGTAGTCTGTGTTGGGTTATTGAAGTTGGTTGCATGTTGACATGATATGCTTTATCCTTACTCGTGATTGTTGATTTGGTTGGCCACCCCTTACCATACGTGGTGGAGCCCTACACCACGACTGGGATGGGTTAGCTGCTCACTGAGTTCAATTCACCCCTTTCCTTTTACATTTTCAGATCCAGGTGTTGATCAGGCCACTTCATCTGCTCCGAGAGGGAGCTGACTTGTAGCCCACATCCTTGTCCATGTGGGTGATTTTGGTTTTGAGTAATGTTTGTATATATTCTAGATTTGTCTGCTCCACTAGTACTTAGGTAAGGGATTTAGGCATCACGTGGTATTATTTTTGTGCAACTTGATTATGTAAGAGATTTCCTGGTAGCTCACTTACTTGGTTATGTTGAAATGATGGTTGCATTGACTGAATGATACTAGCATTGATAGTTACACTTCTAATTGTGAGACTGTGAATGTTTAAGCAGTGCTAATTGTATATATACTGTATTATCAGTTTGATGATGTGTTATGTGATATGAGTTGTATGTGTTGGGAAATCGCCATGCACACAACGCAGCGGAAAATAAAATTTTAAACCAAAACAAGGCACATAGCGATTTCTTTCCCAATAGATCCGCTATATGGATCTGTATCGGTATAAGGACAAGAGTTTACCCAAAACGATCGGCTGTTCTTTGCGTTGACGAATATGAGGAGTCCACTCCGAGTGTGCTCCCTCCACCGGTGATCCACACGAACAGTTTGGTAGATGCCTGGGTGCTAGCCTCCTTCACTTCTCCAAGTGAACTAGGAACCTTATCTACGGTGTTCTTGAATTCAAGAACAATTCTTGAATTCAAGAACAATTCTTGAACTTTTAGAACTAGATGGCGCCTAGATCAAGAATCTTATTCTCGATCTCACACAACCTCAACTCACAAATCCTAAAACACTTTTAGGGTTTGCGCCACTTTCTCTCTCTAGAAAAACAAGGGTTGTGTTTTCTCTCTCTCTTCACCAAGACTCAAAACACTTTTGCTCATTGTGAAAATGGCTAGCTAAAATCGAAATTCCAAGAATGTGAGAGACTCATAGTGCAAGTCGACTTTAGCTCCTTATATATAGGATTTGAGGTTTTGATAATTATAATTAGGGAATCCCTAAATTATAGGATTATCAAATTATTAAATTATGAGATTACAATAATATCATAATTTTAGGACTTGAATTGTTAATTATAATATTACCTTAATATTATAATTTGAATTCAAATGCAATCTTGGAGAATCAAATTGGAAGATCAAATCTTCCCAAAAGATACCCAAGCCATGCGCCTAGTCCTAGCCATTTTGTTGGAATTTAATAAATCAAAATAACAAACCTAACTCTTAGGTAGTTATAACTAATTTGTTATTTTCCAACAATATTGATTTAAGATATTACCATAATATCTTTAGTCAATCTTTTAAATCTTGAATTTTAGTCTTTATTGAATTAAAATATTACACTAATATTTAAATCCAACTAGACCTAAAATTCGACTTCCCATATATATATATTATTGAATTAAAATATTACCTTAATATATTTAATCCAATCATTTGAAATCTAGATCAAATCTATTTGAATTTCAAATCTCAAGCCATGACCTTTTAATTAATAAAACATTTCTATTAATTAAAATAGGTCCATATTAGGCGCCAACCTCATTCCCATTTATCCTAATATTAGTGAATTTAATAAATCAATAATTCCCTAACTTTTAGGAAACTTATCTAATTTATTTATTCCTAATATTATAAATGGGAATATAATTATAAATAGCATAATCACATTAGCTATTTAATAATTATCATCTATATATATATTAAATTTGTCCCACAAATCTAAATATCATATATCTGTAGATATTTATTTAAGACAACACTTCCTGTCCCAGACAGTCAATTATGTCTTAAACGGTGTCACTAATGTGACCCACGAATTAACCCTAATTCGTGTCCCGATGTGGCATCTTGATCCTGCTCGTGTGTGACCCAGCAGGCCCCACGTGAAGTTGGCAGCAAGTCATCCCTACGACTCACAAGTCGAGAGCGGACTCTAGCAAGCCATCACGACTACCCAAAACACGTGAGTTATCGTTTAACGCCGAAACGACTTAACCTCAGTACCACCTTGTCCAATTCCCTTTTTGTCCTACGATATTTCGGTTATGGATCAGGCATGGGAGAGTCATCCAAAATCCATACCTCAACTTTCTCGATTCCTTGAGTAAGTCCCAATTTTCAGTGTGGCCACACATTCCTTGGACAGACTCATCGAGGGGCCCAGTAAAATATCTCCCATCTCTATGAGGGACAAAATTCCATCTTGGTCAACCATATTCCTCAGCACGGTAATCAACCAAACCCGTACTTAGCCCTTATGGCTACCCTGTTACGGGTAACGTTAGACTAAGCCAAAGTCTGACAACTACAATGCCGAAATGATGAAGACCTCAGGTCTTGAGGGCATCGTGACAGGTGTACAGGAGAAACTAGCTAATGACTAAAACCATGTAGGATTCTCCAGGTCAGTCCAGCAACTCGTAACTCCTTACGTAATTGCACCGTGACTCTCGTACCAGCATCTAGTGCATGCATCTCTATGCACCGAGGTCATGCTGGTCTTAGTTCATCTCAAGTTCCCACCTGAGTGAGCGACCAGGGACAGTTTAGATTAATTATCCTATAATTAATCACAGAATGTTATCATAGTAAACATGCTAATAATATGATAACCATTAATTTATCTCTATAAATTAATCGATATGTTCACAACATATCTATAAGGTGATTGTGCCTAGGGCATAATCTCCATCAAACTCCCACTTGCACTAGGTACAATCATTAATCAAACTGTTCCTAACACTTAGGAACATCCATTAATGTGTCTAATTCCCACTTGCAATTACATAATACTTATGTAAGACCTGTGCTGGGGTTTCTTTCAGAGGATTGGCAAAGTATCCTCGACTGCTTCCTTTTTCATATCTCAATATCACCATCTCTTAGGTGATCTTGTCTGAGTACTTATCACTGTCGGAACATCAGTGGGGAACTCCTTCCCATTTGGTGTCTTCCTGTCTCACAGGGTGACCACCAAGTGTATTTCAGACACTCATTTTACAGTCTGCGTCTCTACGCGACTAACCCATTCTCTGTAGAATCAGTAATCGTACTCAGCTTGGAACCATTCCAACTTTTACGGTTACTATGTTCAGGGAATACATTTTACTGCGATCAATCTTGGTTGGCTTGAATAATGGGCTCTGTGTAACACTTTACACATTAATTCTACCATAATCCAAGAGTTTGTCCTTAGTGCTTCTCAAGTACTTAAGGACCTTAATGACAGCTTCCCGGGGACCTCAACAGGGTCACAGCTCGTCATTCATAGAGCAAACGACATATTGAGTCTAGTACAGCATGATGGATCTTAATGCCGAAGCATAAGCGATGCCATTCATGTGTCTTTGCTCATCATGTGTTTCAGGAAACACTGACTCTTGCTAAGGACCAAAACTTGATTCATTGGCATGAATCTCTTCTTGAAATCTCGCATACTGAACTTCTTCAGTATCTTATTCAAGAACGTACTTTTAACTCAACTCAAGAAGTCTCCAAGATCTATCACCATAGACTCTTGTTGCCTACACCATAGGCCACTTCTTACCTTCATCGAGAGCGATTTACTCATCTAAGATTCACAATCTCAAGACAGTAATTGTCGCTTTCGAGTAGCGATATGTCAATGACATATGGCACCAAGAATGCAATCGTGCTCCCACTAACCTTCTTGTAAACATAGGACTCATCAATGTTTTTCCAAGAAGCCAAAACCCTTTTGACATCTTTACCAAAACAATGACAAAAGTTTCTTGATAGGTGGCGGGCTCACCACGCTCCAAGAGCAACACATCCCTGCTCTCAATGACCAAAGATCCCCATCTTTGAAATTGAGAACGTGTTCTATCAGAACTTTGTTGTCCTTATGTTTTAGAGGAGCTTCCACAACTCCTTGCGGAACTTCTCTAATTTTGGTCTACGCCACTCAAGTGTCTTATGGATCTTGAACTCCTTCAAGATTCATCTTGCTCCCACTGTTTCTTTTGGAAACAAAGAATCCCTTTCTAAAAGGTATTCACCTCTGACTTACAAACCCTTTTGTAATCAGGTGGGTAGTTTGACTTGATACCCCCTTTTGCGTTCTTAGGGTATCCCACAAGCACATTCTTGAGGGTTTTGAAGACAGTTATGATCTGCCCTTGGCTTATTATAAACTTGATGTCCTCAAAATTGAGACAAAACAATTATGGGACTCTTCCCATACCATATCACATATGGCGTCTCTTAGACGAAGCGGTTAAGTGTGAAGTCAGCAGCTTCAAGAGCACACCCTTTAAAGGTTGGCAGAAGATCAATTTGATTCATCTTAGATCGAACCTTATCAAATAGGGTTTGATACCTTTCCTCAAAACCTCATCTACTATGAGGTTTTAGGAAGAGTAAGTTGTGAGACTATCTCACAGCTTCTAGGATGATTAATAATCTCTTGACTCAAATCCTTGTTCCCTTGATCGAATCAAGTAACTTGATTTTCTCGTCAAGTTATTTCTCTACTTCTCTTTGAAATCTCTTATTTCAAAAGACTCTGAATGGGTCTACATACATCAACTATGTATGTCTCCCACTAAGTTAGACATTCTATTACTGTGAACAATAGAGGAATGTCTCTTGTCATTTTTCCATCCTCAAACAAGACTTGCAAGCATCATATGATTCATAATCATGTGAGCTTTAGAAGTTCATCTATATGAAGCTTCTCAAGGCGTTTCTTATTTGCATGGAAAAATCGACAATTGCTAAGAGTGTATAGGATTAGATTCGCTTAATCTAAATCCCCTTTTGTATCAATGTTACATTTTATTGTTATTGTTTCTAGTTTTAAAACATAATGATTACATTTGCAAATCACATAAGCAAATAATCATTACTTTATTAAAATAGAAACCAAAACTTTAATGTTTACATAAAATCTTCCTTATCCATATAAGGAGAAAATAAAGTTCAAACTTTAAAGAATTAACAATAAACTAGTCCTAAAGGGACTATCCAAGCTCTCATGTTCCTTTAGCAGCAACGGCAGCAACGCTTGCTCCATCGTCCACTTCCAGGTCCATATCGCTCTGGTCCTCCTTTTCTACTGTCTCTGAAGACCCTGCACATCAAATGTGAGAACCACATATCGTATCCAATACTTAAGTGGTTAAGTAGAAAAAGAACATTAACAAAGATACCTGAAGTAGAGGGCTCAACGCACTTCTTCTTCTTTTGATCTTCCCAGTAGTATTTGCACTTTCTCATCGCATGTCCTGACACTTGACAGAAAGAACAAAATACTTCCTCTGAGGTCTTTGCCTTCTTGGCAGGAGATTGATTAGGGTTGTCCTCTGGCTTGGTCTCACCATCCAGCTTGATTCCCTTCATCTTTTCTTTGCCCTTTAATTTCCTTTCCCTCTTCTGAATCATGGATGCCTCAACTGACTTGAGCATTCCATGCAACTCAGAAACTGTTTTCTCTGTTCCTCTCCTATAGAAGCTCTTGACAAACGAGTCATAGCTCTTAGGCAATGAGCACAGGATTATACCTGTTGCAAGCTCTGGAAGAATAGGGAATCCCAGCCTATCAAGATGATCTAGGTACCCTCTCATCCTAGTGACATGGTAACCAACTGATTCACCTTCAGCCATATTGCAAGACATGAGATCCTTAGTGGTCTCATATCTATCTTGTCTGATCTGATAGCGGAACATTTCCTTGAGACGCATAATCATCTCATATGACATCAATGTGTCCAAACCCTCATGAAGCTCTGGAATCATTGTGTCTATCATCAGACAAGAGACCTCCAGCGAGTCGTCGAAGTGCTTCTCATAAGCCCTCCACTCAGCCCCTGGAGCGCCCTTGGCAGGCTCTTTAGGTATAGGTTTCTCTAGAACGTACAGTCTCCTCTCGTGGGTGAGAACAATTCTCAGATTACGAAACCAGTCGAGGAAGTTCGTTCTAGTCAGCTTATCCTTCTCAAGGATAGGTCGCAGTGAAAAAGTTGAACTACTCGTTGCCATTTGATTCTACAATTTTCAAAGATATGAATTTTGATTAGCAAAATATATATATGTCCACCATTTTATAAAACCCAGTAAAAATTATTATTAGTGGCTAAGACCCATATTTCACCAAAATTTACCGTCGCGGAGGGCGATCATGCACCTTTTGGCTATTTAGGTAAGTAACTCTTTACCAATTACATCATATGTGACTCTTAGATCTTTATGGGACTGTATCATCATATGATACGTATTATGGCATGTTTATCCCATCTAATGCCTTGAGGTCCAAAACTGTTTTGATAACCCCATTAAGTCACACAATAGAACTCGTGAATGGCAAGGCCCAAACGACGAGGCCGAAGCCCAGCCCCATATCATCAACGGCGTCACTTAAACACGTGTCGCGGAGGGCGATCACCGCATTTAATGACCCAAGACTTCAATGGGCGTCGAACTGACTCTCCCATTCACCCGTGTGTCCTCGAGGTCAAGATAGATACGTGTCGCGGAGGGCGATCACCGCTCTATGATGAATAAGATTTCCACAGGGTGTTTTATTGATGGCATTAAAACTTAAGATTTTCTAAAAGGGTTTAATTTTATAAAATCGTTTCGTTTTATAGTTTAATTTCAAAACTCCTTTTAAAATTAAACGAGTCATGCCACATGTTTATTTCCCCATGTATCACATACATATAAACATGTGCATGGATCTTGCATCATATGAAAAATCTCACGCTCGTATCATATACGTTGTTGTAGCATTTAATATGGTAAACAGCATGTTAAAATCGCGTCCTAAACATAC
>QANZ01051349.1:143920-205325 GCA_003254925.1 Chamaecrista fasciculata | reverse complement strand
CTTTTTTTTTTTTTTCAAACTTTGTTAATTTTTAGGCTAAAGTACACTTTTGATCCCATAACTTTGGCAAATGTCTCAATCTAGTCCCATAACTTTTTTTGTTGCAATTTTGGTCTCATAACTTTTGAAAATGTCTCACCGTTGGTTCCAAACTGATTTCCATCAATTATCTTCCGTTAAATCCACTCTCCCCATACTTGTTACGCCATCATTTAACTCAGTATGTCAGATCATCTTTAACGACAGAAAATTGATGGAAATCAGCTTGGGACCAACGGTGAGATATTTTCAGAAGTTATGAGACCAAAATTGCAACAAAAAAGTTATGAGACCAAATTGAGACCTTTGCCAAAGTTATGGGACCAAAATTGTAACAAAAATATTTATGGGACCAAATTGAGACTTTTGCCAAAGTTATGGGATCAAAAGCGCGCTTTAGCCTAATTTTTAATATTTTTTTTATTAATTTTGTTTTTAATAAAATTAATTAAAATATAAAATATTAACAATGAAAATGACAATAAAAAATATTAAAAATAAAATAAAATAAATAAAAAATTTGAAGACGACAGAATATTTTTACTAAAAAAACTTTTCAATTACCTAAAATATTTTTTTTTGTCTAATTTATAATTTAGATAAGGATTAATATTTTTATTTAATAAAAGTTTTTGAAAAGATGCGTACGTGGTTTCTTATTATGCTCTTCCTTTTTGTTTTTTTGGCCAACTTATTATGCTCTTCCTAGCTTACTTATGTGGCCAACCTTTCCAATTTTGGATCTTTGTATAGATAACCTTGCGTCCAAACTTCCTTTAAAGGTTGTTTTTACTCTTCAAGTTCATTTATATTTGTGAATGGATCATTTTTAATTTAAATAATACACTGGATTCATGACTATCTAGTGGACCAGATATTCATATTGTATTTTCTGTGCTTCACATCACAGTGAGGTCATCCATGATCCATTGCTACTAGTTACTTCAATTTCTTCCTTCAGCTTTTCAACAATCTCCAAGATTAGGGAAATTTGTGTGGCTAATTATATTATAAAAGGTCAATAATTAATTAATTTCTATTTCTTATTAAGAGCAATGACGCTACCAATTAAGTTTTTTTTTTTATACCATCACCCATTTTTTTGGATAATCTTTCTACTATTTCTAAAAATGAATTGATAATATCTTGGCTAAAGTCCTATTTTGATCCCTCATGTTTGCTTAAAGTTTCGTTTTGCTCCCTCAAGTTTCTAAAAGACTCTATCGTTCGTCTCTAACTCTTTTCCATCCACTTTTTTCTGTTAAAAAAGAAAAAAAAAAGCTAACTTTCATCTCCTAACAATTTTGTTCTTTTACAAAAGGAAAGGACCTTAGTGCAAAAGAGTAAAATTGTTGGGAGATGAAAGTTATTTTTTTTTCTTTTTTTTTAACAGAAAAAGTGAATGAAAAGGAGTAAGGGACTACCAGTGGAACTTTTTGGAGACTTGAGGGACTAAAATAGAACTTTGAGTAAACATGAGGGACCAAAATGGAATGAAAAATTTTTGAGGGATCAAAATGAAACGTTGAGCAAACATGAGGGACCAAAACAGAATGAAAAAAACTTAAGGAACCAAAACAGAACTTTAAACAAACATGAAGAATCAAAATAAGACTTTGGCGTAATATTTTTGTAGTTACTTATAAAGTACATAGATTATGAATTCGTCTCGTTTCAAAAACTTATGTTAGTACTATTCCTTTGAAAATAGATTTTATAATTGGCAAGAAGCTTCTCGATTGAACCCTAGTCGAACCATTGAACCTTGAACCTCTCATTCGACTGGTTCAATGACCGGTTCGATTTTTAAAACCATGATTAGTACACAACTTGATGATTAGTACACAACTTGACGATTCATTTAGAGACAAATATTTAACACCTAATACACCCTCAAAATAAAATATTTATGCTTCATAGGTCATATTACAAAACAGTGAACGCTTAGTGAAAGTCATCGATTTGGAGCGCCATCACTATACCAAAGATCTGTCTCAATTGACACCTTTTTCTTTTTGTGTCAATACACAATAGTATTACTCATTTCCGACCTCAAGTAACTGCCAAGTGATGTCTAAATTGCGATGAAAATACGACATACTAGGAATATGAAAGAGATTTACCATTCTATCTCCATCCAAAGCTAATATGTTTTTGAGATTTTTTTTCTTGGCCCAGCACTATGTTAAGTTACAAGGAGTTCGTTTGCCAATAATTAAGTACCAATCTTCATCGCTAATATCACTACACACACACTACATACATGGCTTTACAGACTAAAATACAAGTTTGTTCTCCACACCTAAATACAAATGCAATTTTTAGAAGAAGAAAGCAAAATGAAGCCAGAAACTAGACACCAAAGCCAAGTTAGAAAGATGCTACTAGGGAAATCGAAACAAGTCATCATCTTCCATATTGGAAACCTCCTCTAAAAAAGTTGATAATTCTACTTCTTGACTAGTGCTGCCGAGTTCAGCCTGCAAAAGAATTTCATCAATTGATTAGTTTTACATAGTTCGTAATAGTGGCACTCTAAAGCAAAAAGTGTTACTAGATCTGCCTAGTGTCTAAGGTCCATTTATTTTATTTCTAATTGCCTTACAAGTGCTTTGCTGACAACACAATATACATTGGAATCAGACCATAACACTGCGGATCAGTTAGTCCTGTATAATTGGATTGCTTCCCAAGGATTAGCACTATTGAAGCTCATGCAAATCACTATCAATGTATTGATTATTCCAATGCAAATGGCAGAACTAAAAGATGCCAAGAAGATATGAAGTAGAAGGATCGAAATTCAATGACATTTTTAGCTGCTTCTACTCTAATTTACCTTAGCTTGACGATACTTTTCAAGCATGCGATGATATTGTTGACGAGCATCAGGAGAATCGACCATGGACAGCACCCGAGAAACAGCTTGTTCAACTGCTTCATCTACTTTCTGTTTTCGGAACACCTTGAGAATGTCTTCATCTTCACTTTCATCAACTGTTGCTGCCCCCTGTCGGAAACCTCGTAAACCAGCTCCTTTCCTCCGCCACCGTAGCACAGCCTTGTCAAAGAATCCAACTGCCCAACATATGATCTTGTAGTGCTTTCTAACCTGGTAACCCCTGACATGAGCCTGCCCAAAATACATAAAACAATAAGGTTGATGAACCAGTTTTTTTTTTTTTTTCATTTTTCCAGTTAAATATAAGGATTCGTATTTACACGCCTGTTTAAATATATTTTATATTTCAAAAAGTATTTACTGTCCGGAGTATCTAAAGTGTTAAAGCATTAATATCCATGCTTTTTTCTCCCCAACGAAACAATACACCTATAAATAAGTATAATAACCATGTATCCACATAGATAGCCAATTCATCATTATGCAGTTGAAGTAACATAGAATACCTGTATCTTCACTACTTTCTGGCGCAATGCCAAGAAATCTTTGCGGCCTTTCCAACCTCGATATTTCTTCTGAATTGATAATGCAGCTGAATTGCAATCACGTGAGTTATGAAAGACAAGTTTTGACATGGCAGAAAGGTCTTGAATGTTATCACTGATACTATATCCATGTATACCTGCAGCAGCTTCTTTTTCTTTCCGTCTCCTAAAGGAATGTGCACGAAAAGCAGACTGTATACGTGCAGCTGCCTGAGCTGCGTTTCGCACAGCAGCCAAGGTATCTTTGAGTGAAATCTGATCTTCACTGGCAGTTAGCTTTTCGTGGGAGACACAGCTAACAGCTAACTCTGCTTCAAGCGCAGCAGAACCTTTAGATAGCTCACTTTCTTCCAGAGTGAGCGATGACAAATGGCTTGTCAGAGATACCTCTGATAGATAACCTGCCAGACCCTTATGCCCACTGCTGGCTGCAATAGATGCAGCAGTTCTACCAGTTGGGTTTTGTGCAGTTGGATCTGTCACTGCTCCAGCAAATGCACCAGAAGCTATAAGTGATGCAACCATTTTTTCCCTATCAAGGAATGAAAAATACACTTCAGAGACACGCCATCTAGAACAATTGTCTTCTATTTAAACAAAAGTTTGTTTGACTAATCTTGGTATGATCATCAGTCGTGGCTGGTGAGTTGTGACAAAATAATGAGTGAGCCTTTTCTATTGGAATTAATACATTTACTTTGACTAATTAGCATCATATACCTCGTTCACTGATTAAAAGTAGCTTAACATTTGATATGAGAAGCAATTGTTCTTGGTTATTTCCCCCCATGACAGTGTCATCTAATTATAAATAATTGGAGGAAAAATTATTTTTCCTCCTTATTCTCTGTCCTTCATTCACATTTCCTTCTCCCCAGGGAAATATAAACATTTTAGAACCCATCTCAACCTTTGTTAAGTACTATATATAAAATATGCTTTTGAACTTTCTATAGATTTGATCCTTAGAGACCAATAGTAACACCATTAAATAAAAAATAAATAAAATGAAAAACAAGAGAGTAAGCATGCTATTTTCTTATCACCTCCCAAAACGTGCAGCCCAATGCAGGGCAGTCCAACCACTGATGTCACGGAAATTTATATTCACACCACAACTGAGAATGGGGTTCAAAGCCCACTCGAAACCCAGCCCAGCAACCATGTGTATAATGCCCTGATCCCTTTTGGACAGAGAACAGCCAGTCTGTTCATCTTGTATGTGGGATCTGGAAGAAAGCCATGACTGTAGCTTATCCTTGAGAAGCTCTTCCAGGAGCCAATCAACAGTACCAGATGAAGTTCCACTGCCAACTAGAAGGGCCTCTATAACATGGCTCCATGAATCATCATCAACTTTCTGTTTCCTCAGCTCATGATTTCCAGATCCTGTGATCTCATTCTTTAAAGATGAATCTGAAAGGATCATCTGTGCAAATCTAACAAGTAATAACAGTTCTTCAGGACTTCTACTGGCTTCTGTTTCTAATGAATTGCAGCGAGTGCAACTACTAGTCTTGTTGCGATATTCAAACTCTCGAACTTCACTGCAGGACTCCCGATTACCAGAAGTAATGCACAGGGTAACCTTTCCAGGAAGGTGAGATGGAGCTTCACAACGGATTACACCATCTTGAATTATTTCAATGGGAACTTCAACATCACCAAACATACAGGCCCATGAAGCGCCAAATGGATGACAGAGAAAAGATCCAACAATGATGACCTGCATATACAACATAGGGATTAAAATTTAGACAGCATCAGTAGCACAAATCATCAAGGGAAAAAGAAACTGAAAAGGAAGAGACAAAGTATACGCCTCAGTTGAATACGCCAAAAACTGGCAGAAGTCAAAAGCATGTTTGATAATCCCTAATCATTTAGAACAAACTGGGCTACATATATAATTGCATCAGAATACAGTATTCAGATATATTTCAACCATGTTAAGCACTCAGCCACTCACACTTTAAAACAGAAGAGATCAAGATAAGATCCAAGCACTAGTAAGCAATCATAAAAAGAAATAGATTTATATCGTGTGAAAGATACCAATAACCAAGCAAAAAGTCAATTAATTTTGATAGAGCATAACAGGACATTATTCAATGGCACAAACCTTTGTAGCTTCAGTAGCATAACCCCATTCTGGGGATACTTCCTTAATTGTGAATTTCTGTTTTTGTGCAACAGTCAAACTTGAATCTACATCCAGAGGCGCAGCAAATTGGTTTTGGTCAAACAATGTTGAATAGTAGTCCGAATTAGTTACTTGAGTTTCTACCATAGAAGAATATTGAGGAAGTTTGCCTCCATGAATGTCTTGACTCAGTGACAATACAGCTGGTAAGATAAGAGGGCATCAGAGGTAGGAAGAAAATTCAATATATGCCAAAAACTTTGTCAAGTTATATGGATGGGAATGAATCATACAGTTTTCAGCACTGGTATTGCCAAAGTTTAGCCAGTGACTGTTTTCCTGGTTGGTAATGGGTACACTTCCTGAGGACGAAAGTGGTTTTTCCTGTTTTAAGCATTAAGAAATATGTTTCTTAGCAAGTAAAGAAATGAACTAGACGAAAATAATAAGCAATTGTTTTAAGAAATTTAGAAAACTATAAATAAGTGGGTTGGATACATGAGCAAACACAAAATGCAGATAATGTAAATTTTGAAATCCAATATATAAAAAGGTTTTTAGCAATACTCACATTACCACCTGGCTTGTATACTTGTTTGTTCGGCAAATTGGTTATGGAAGAGGGCTTACATGATTCCAGCATCTCCCTCCAAGATACAGAATTATCATTTTCATTAGAGCGATTATGGTCCAGTAACTCATGATAATATTCACCACTGTCATCTACAGAAAAACCACTTATTATAGAAAGTTTTTCTTTGTTCTCTTTCCTGTGGTATTGAATTAAAGGTACAAAACAGGCTACGAAGTTGTCAAGTAAATACGAATCTGATCTAGAGCTGAAATTGGGCCATGAAATTCTGAGAGTGAAAAATGTTATAAACCTTTTGAATAATTGAACAACTAATATAAGTTGGAAAAACTTAAGAAGTCAATCTAGTAACTTTAACTTCAAGAGTAACCCATCATTCCCATTGCAATGCATTATGATTAGTTTTATTTCTCACCTTAAAAGAAGAAAACTATTATTTCATATCTTACATGTTAAGATAAGAAAATGTCCACTTAATAACAGCTTTTAGGAAATTTTTCACGTATAATATATTACTATTGAGAGCCTATACATGAATGTGGACAGTTAGTAAGTGGTTCTAAACCACAACAAAAATTAATTGGAATGCCTCAAATCTCACTCAACCCCAACAAAAAATTTGCTGTGTAGGTGCAAGATGGCACAGGGACTCATAAATAATAAAAAAACTTGAGGTGCACTTTACAAAGACTTCCTAACTCCAAATCCTATAAAGTGACAAATTTAAAAAGTGAAAACATTCTCAAAGTTTGTATAGATCACCTTTTCTGCCACTATATTCATTATAAGACTGGCCATGATCACTCAGTGCAGGGCAAGATGCAGGAGAATCATGCGTATTCTCCTGCTCTCTGCATAAGGGTTCAATTCCTTTGAAGCTATCCTCATTCAAGCTCAACTGTTCCTCAAGCCGGCGCAAAGCAAATGTAACCTCATGTTCAGGTGAATTTCCTGAATCTGCATCTGTTCCATCCAAATTATCTATTCCATTGGTATTTATGACTATATTAGACGTAACTTCAATGGATCCAGGACTGGAGGAACTCTGATTAGGCTCATATGAATCACCAAACATGGATGTTGTCCCTATCTTATGGGTAGCATATGAGTTAGGACTCTGACTAAATGTAGAAGAGGGTCCTACAGATGGTTGAGCGACAGGTCCAGAATTGGCTCTTCCCTGCAACATCCAAGTGTTAGCAATATTGTCAAACTCAGATATCCTGCACAGCCCCATTGCTTTGCAAATGGTGCATGTCATCAGATAACAGGACTAAGGTATACCAAAATACGAAGATAATTTAAGTATATCTCCATTTGATATTAAATAATGGTGCTACTAACAACAAATTGTACAAATATATTAATATGTCAGGTATAAAGTCCAGATCAGTCACAAGAAGATAGACTTTGTTCTTTAGCTATCAAAAAAGTAGTTAATGCCAAAAGGCAACGGTGGTTTAAAATACACAGAGAATAATCAGCAATTTTCTTGTACATCAAATGCCCTAGCTTAGAGATGGAAAGTAAGAGCCTGTTTAGCCTTAAAAAGTAGCCTTTACATAAAAAATGTGAGCAAACATCTGGTTGGAACGAAAAAGCAATTGAGCAAAAAGCAGAGAAAAGTATGAAGTCAGATGTAAGATATGGATTAAGTTTATCTTTGATGTGACCCACGTAACTTCAGGAAACCTTCTTTCAAAAGCTGGCAGTTGAGAGAGGAAGACCAAGACACTTAGGACTTAAGCATCCCATATTACCCAAACCCCTACCATAGTAATGTCCCTAGAGAGCTAACGTTCGAGCGGCTACACTTTGCAACACTCCAGTCAGCCTTCTGCCAGTCATAATCCATCATAGGTTAGAAAACTCTGCAAAGCCCTCTTTGTCTCGTCAACAACCATACTTTGTTGCATTTGGCAAGATCCAAGTAACTTTAGGGTACCCTCACTCAAAAGTTAGCCATTAAAAGGAGAAAACCAGGGCATTTAAATATTACACCGAGCATCCCGTTCTACATGATGTGGAACTTAGGCATACTAAATTACCCAAGTCTCTATCAGTCTCACAACATAGTCTTCAAATCTTTTGTATATAGAAGTAATGCTAATAGTAGGTAGGTATTTATAACTGAGTGCATTTTATATGGGAACATCACTATACATTTGTTAGAGTTTTGCAACTGGAAAACAAAGATGAGATAAGGAGAGAAGAGCTTTGTAATGTTGTAGTAACATTAATGATAGAGAAAAGACAAAGTCAGAAGATAGATAAACAGTTCATTGACTATCAAAAAGTCAATTACAGAAAGTAAAAGGTTACGAAAAATAGTAATGAAGGAATTACTTAGAAAACCCTGAATAGGATTGAAACTTCACAAAATAGGCAGACATTTAAACAATTGAAATTTAGGGCTATTTCTTTAGTTCTAATCTGTTCTAAATTTTATGGACTTGAGTGCACAGTTTTTGTGTTTTGGCTCTCCAATTTGATATATGGCTCTAATTCCTTAAAGACTTTGATGATTATATAGACTTATGAGTTGATAATTATTATATTAGAACTTTGTTAATCAATATTGCAAATGCTAATACAAACTTACATCATGTTTGTTCATGTAACATATGTCTAGCAATTTGTTTCATATTATTGCTTTATTGCGCTTGGGCATGTACATTTCTATTGCCTCATTCCTAAGGTGTTTTAGGAGTTTGGCGCCTTAGGAGCACCTTTCGCCATTTACTACTTCGGAATAGCTTAAAAACTCTTCAAAAACAGGGTGGGAAAGTGAACCCCCTTGGGTACTGTTGAGAAATCTAGAATTATTTTATTTCTTATTTTATCATTTTCTCTTAGGATTAGAATTATCTTATCTTATTATTATCTTTTAGATTAGAATTCTATTTATATTATCATTATCTTTATCAAATAGGATTAGATTAGATTTCTTCAGTTATTGTCTTTTCAAAGTAGGTTTAGGATTCCTAACTTGAATAAGAATATTTTCTCTTATTTAAGACATTGTAAACCTTTTTGTTCAGGGCGAATAATAATAATATTTTTTGCCTAATATTTTCAACAGGTACAAGGACTCTCATATCCCAAGTACTTAAGGGCACATTGCTAGCAGGCAGTCTATATTATATATTTAGTATATCTCACGTCATTTTCTGTAGACTCACCTCACTTGTTTCTCGGTAATGTACCAGAACAATATGCTCATATGCCCTGTAAGAAAACAATAATTTGTGAACAAATGTGAACACCAAAGAAAGCAACATAAAAAATTAAAAAGAATAGTATCATAAGAATAACAATTTACACTGAAGGTTTTCTTTTTTTTCAAACATAATTTTAACTTGACAGCTCTCATAGTTACCTTCAGAAAGAACTTTCCCCAAAAGTTGCAAGTAGACATGACATTTTAAAATATGTAGCATATGGCTATAAGATTAATAATATGAAAGATATCCAGCTAGACAAAGTTTACTCACGGATCCAACATCCAATAGCTCCTTCTCTGAAAAGTGGGGTTCTGCTCTCCATGTGCATAGTAACAATTTAAGGCTTCGGCATTTCCAACCTAGCAATGCAGATAAGTATGATTGTGATCAATCAGATTGAGGAGATCAACACATAAATTTGATTGCAAAATACTCGTTGGCTCAATGCCACTGATACAGTAAAAATAAAAATAATGCTACATCAGTTCTATTAAGCTTATTAAACAGAGAACTATTTACAATTCATGCATAAAAAGAGCAACTGAAAAACTGATTATTGTGAATATTTTTCTTTTCCTAAAGCATTTGGAAGGCCTTTATCTATCTAGTGGCGAGATGAGCTTGGCAATAAAATTGAAAACTTTTAATTTTCAATGAGGGCCTTCACACAGTTTTGAATAATACTCTGTCTCACCATAAATGAGAGATCTACCACTTTCAATTATATATTTCTAAGAATCAAGAATGCTGCTATTCAATAAAGCATGTAAACACTTTGTTTTTCAAACGTGTTTCATATACAGCACCAATACCACCACGACACATACAAATTTCTCATTATTAAAGTAATAATACTAATAATCGCTCAGACATACGCCAAGCACAATCCAATCTTGAGCTGAAGTTGACTTTGGACAGTGATGGCCCACAATTTTTTTAAAAAAATAAAATTGAAGACTATAGACTCAGTCTTGATGAGATAACTACTTCCTAATTTTTTTTCTGGTACATGAATAAATTGAATACTCTAGATGAACAACTTTGATTTAGTCGAGTTTATTTAAAAAATAAAAGCTTGAAACACTCTTGACTATAGAATGATGCCAGTTGCATTATTCCCTATATATATGCCAGGTTGTGTCATGTTATATATATATATATTATGTTTTGAGATGTCAAATGTCTCCATGTTCATATCCATGTTGTGTCGATCTCTATGCTTCATAGTTGCCATTCAATTTGCCTCCTCCTAGACAAACAGTTTTAGACTGGATTTCCACATTGGAAGCCTTCTCCACTCAAACATTTGCAGCCTTTTCCTTTTAAAGCAAGCAAATAGAAGTTTTTCGTGCACAATAAGATACTATGATATCAATGTCAAAATTAAATACCAGAAATCACTTTCCTCAAATGAAAACAAAATATTGAGAAGAAGAAACTCTAACTTGAATGTGTATGAAAACTCCAAGCTCCAACATTCAAGCTAGCAGAATTCCTATTTGTGTTTCATATATTCTAAATTATTCCTGTGCAAAACTAAAGGAGAGAAAGAAGAATTTTGGTTCAGACTTTAGTTTCACTCAAAATTATTTCTTTTAACACTGGCTTCAACAATGTAATTTTGATCTTTTCTATATAAAGTGAAGCATGTCATGTCATATACCCTTAGCAAATCCCCACCCCAAGGGGCATGTAAGAGGCTAGCATTATGAGCATCATACCACAGATACTTTCAACATACCTTAAGTCGTTCATGTGCTTCTCCCACAGTTCTTCCATCTTTTTTCTTCCGCCAATTGTGACCATCTCTACGGAAAAAACGTAGAACTCTTTTGTTAAATAAAAACAAGGATCCACCTGTTCAAAAAATAAATAATGGTCATGTTGAAAACCAGTAATATGTAGTCCAGTAACAAACAGGATCATCAAAGAATGTTATATATTTCTGTCAATCAGATAGAGAATATGAATGTTACTGGTTGGCTGTTGAGGAGGCTCTGGGGTGATCTGATACTGTTCATGGTTCTGTAAAATGTACATAACTTCTGCTGGCTTCAGCCATCGTGTTTGAGCTTCTCGGTACAGATCATTAATATTGTAACCTGATATAAAAATTATGAGTGAGTTAACTCATTTCTGAACTCTAGTTTACAAAAGGAGCGAATCCCATCTCTCCATCAATGGTAACTATAGAGTGTCATTGAGGATTTAATTCAACTTTTAACTTTTGTATCAACAATCAATCAATGATTCCACAAGGTATTAGTAAATCTAGGAGGGTACATGAATAATTTGAATAAAGCAAACTGAACTCTCTATTTTGCAACGTGCAAATTGTCCTCTGAAAATCATATATGCGAATGTGTTAGAGTACAAAACAGACTAAAACGGCATGCCAATGAACCTCTAATGATTCGTAAGAAGTGATTTTAGAACCAATAAGCAGACGGTCCCCACTTTGCCCGTCTAAAAAAGATATAATATGGAAATGCACACAAGTAAGAAGTAGCGTTGTTCACAAATGCCGAATGCTTTATCAATTCGTCACCTGAATTCATTTTTTTTCAAGTAATAAACACACCCCAATCAATCATTCAGTGCTAAAGCCCTTTATTTCAGCAATAAGCTGAGGTCTCATTCTCAACCCAGTATGAGATATGCCGTCGATTAAAGAAAAGCATAATCGCTGATTAAATAAAACAAAGTACGAATTATAAAGTTCGCCAGTTAAGTAGGAAGGGTGGAAACTAGAAACCAGCAAACTAATTTTGAAAGAAAACCAGTACATAGTAATAATCACACACGCACAAGCAGAAAAAAAAAATAAATAAAAACGAAATCCATATCGTTACCAGTTTGAGTGATATTCATTCTGACAGAAAGCAGAAGGGGCCAAATTGCATAGAGAGCATTTCAGTTTCCACTCGAGTGAAGTGACGAAGCTCAGAATCGCTCGATTGGTAAGGATTCGCCTATAGATTTCTTCGAAGCACGAAAAAAAAAAAGCTGAATAGGAAAGAAAATAATTTGATTCGGCGCAAATAACTCCAGGAGATCAAGAAAATCTGAAAATGAAATTGAAATCCTAGCAGATCACAAAGGAGAGACAGACAGAAAGACCCAGTTTTTGACTCGTGCTGGCTGGCGCATGAAGCCTACTTTCATTCAAAGCCGAAGGGTTAAAACCTTATTTTGCTCCTCAATCTATGAGACAAGTTTCATTTTGATACTAAAACTATTTTGCTATTCTATTTTGATCCTCAAACTTTTACATTCTTTCCATTATTGTACACAAACTGTGATTTCCTCAGATTTTTAACCTAAACACTTTAGCTCAATTAGTGAGTTAGTAAAACTATTTTGCTATTCTATTTTGCTATGTTTTAATAAGTGAGTTAGTAAAAAGAGAAAGAAAAATTTTTATTCTTAGTCACAAATAGATAAAAAAAAAATTTGTGACTAAAAACGAAAATTTTTCTTTTTTTCTTTGTCAACTTACTTATCATGACACGTATGATACAGAAATAATTCACCTCAATTGTCTAAGTTAGAAATAACAGTAAAAAATCATATGCAATTACCTTTTGGGGATCAAAACAAAATAAATGTAAAAATTTGAGAATCAAAATGAAATAAAACATTATTTTAAGACCAAAATGAAACTTATCTCATAATTTAATAACTAAAATGAATATTTGACCAAAGCCAAAGAAAAACAAAAAAAAAGGTAGTGACCACAACGATATTTTTATTATTAAAAATGAAGTATTTGTATAACTAATCAGAAGAGAAATAAAATTAAAAGATTGTTCCATAAAAAAAATTAAAAGATTGTTAAGAATTATATATTATTTTATGATTAATAAATCTGATTGTAGAAATATAAATAATCTTACTTAATGTTTCTTTATTTAAATACCTTTCTTTTTTAGTTTCTAACATACAAATACCAGAAGAAAAAAATTATCTATTTTTAATTTTTTTTTTGGGTAAAAAGGATGATCTATTATGTACTTTTAGGAAGGAAATTTCGCAGAAATTAGGGAAGTTCTGGGGTCACAAATCACAATATATTATATTTCTTCTATATAATAGAAATATCTTCTATACTTGCTTCTTCAGCTTTAGACTTTATTATTTTTCTTGACCCACCATGGGTTGATAAAAGGATAACATCAAATTCATCATCATCATCATCATCATAATCACTATTTCAAGCAAGTTGACATTGACTTCACAATTACCAGGGTATTCTCGTAAGAACACGTGAAAGGAATATTCACCATTCCACTATGCTTTTCCTCTCTTTACTTTCCATGAGCCAGAATATTCTTTTACATTCGTCAAAACTCTTAAGAAAAGCTAAGAAATAAAACATAAGCGTATTGGTAGTTAGCACAGTTATTCGTAGAAGTCAGGTAAGAAAATTAAATAATTATTATATGTATTAGTAAAGAAAAAAAAATCTACAACTTGAAAATCAAAGAGTTTACAAAGAAAACTACAAACTTGAGCATCAATAATGATTGAGACAATGATCAAAACCCCTGATTAGCGCTCATAATTGGAATTTGGTTTTTCTTCAATTCTATTTAATGTTTGATCACTGAGATAAAACAAGACGCCGTTTTTTTCGCTTCCTTTGGGGTTTTTATTTTTAGACCACTGAATAAAAGATATAATTTTGTTTGTATATATTTGATGGCAATATGAATTATAATCATTTGAAAACTACTTCCATTTTCATACATGATACATGGGGTAGGTAGGCCTCTCAACAAAACATGCATGTAAAATGTTTTTTTTTTGGGGTCAACCGACATGTCACGTGTGGGTGTATTGTTCCAATGTTTCATCGAATTTGGTCAAAAAAGTTTGTCGTTTTTAATTCCGAGTCGCTTTGTTTGTGGGCCTCGTGGCCCATTGAAGGAGAAAGCGTTTTATGGGTTTAATGACAGATTGGTTTGTCTATGAAACTAGTAAGCCCATACACCAAAGGGCACAAAAAAGGCCTAAAACAATATTAGACTCCAAGAAACACAACTCCTCCATTGTGAGTGATAATCACGAAGGAGAAAAATTGAAAGAGCCTTCCTCTGAGAGTGAAGAGAGGTGTGTTGCCTCTATCTCTTCTGTTTTTTCTTTGTTTATAGCCAATGTGTTATTGTATTCACTTCTTCGTGAATGAAGTTCATGTTTGACAAAAAAAAAATGGGACATATATGTGTACCAGGGGCTTGTCGGCATGTAACGATTCAATTGATATAAAATTAAATAATACATAAAATTCTTATATTGATAAATGAGTAAGTTTGTGACTAATTTGAAAAATTATAAAAATATATAAGATTTATTTAAAATAAATAAAATATTTAGGACTAATTTAAAATTACCTCATACATTTGTGACTAATTAAAAATTTTGACTTCCTATATAAAATAATAATTTATATACTAATGTATATGTGAAGGCTACTCCACGTGTAATATAATATAGATATAAATATATAAATATACTTGCTTGTCGGTAATTATTTGCTACTTTAGAGGGGACAGCGGTTTTATTACNGAGAGAGAGAGAGAGAGAGAGAGAGAGAGAGAGAGAGAGAGAGAGAGAGAGAGAGAATATTGATATTTTTCCTTTGTTCAAAAAGTAAATAAAGTTGAAGGCTAGATAAAATTATAATGGAAGACTAGTTTTTAATTATTTATTATATTTCTCCTATTTTTTTTAAAAAAATCGACAATATGCACTTGATTTAAGTGGTAACTAACTAGTAAACGACTTCGTATCTTTTAATCAAGATTTCTAACTGAATATACTCATAATAGTTATTTTCATTAAGTTGTTCTCTCACTATAATGAAGTGCACAACGCATATTAAGTCTGGATCCAGATAAAATCTCATAAACTGGATAAGCAATTAAAAAAAAAAACGAGAGAATGAAATATGTATGGTTAACCTTCTCTTCTCCTTTAATAACTTCCCCTTCATTCCTCTCTTGATTTACGGACAAACCCTGCATATATTTAAAGAAATGAAATAATTGATTTTTATTTCATTTTGAGAGAGCATGAGCAAAACAGCTATTGAAATACTTTTCTTGCAAGACTCTATCGATCTCAGTGTTGTGGGCAGCACAAATACAATCAGATATTGGAGCATTAATTAAGTAACAAGATATATACCCAAAAGTTGATTGTAGAAATGAATACGGCACAAATGCGTTCAAAACTGTAAATGTATGTAGAGGATGAATTAATTAATTAGTTTCCTGAAGAACAAGTAATTAATCATCAGGAATTGAATGAATTATTTGCTTCTACGTCACATAATTGAGAGGCAAGTTATATTCTTAATCCAATAGCCAATCTCAACCTTCACGTGTGAAATGTATATATAACACTAGTTACTGTCACTATATATATAAGTAGCAGTACATATAGTAGCAGTTGAAGTGGTTGCTAAAGGATCCATGAAGATGTCGGACTGGGGGCCAGTGTTGGTGGCTGTGTTGCTATTTTTTTTGTCGCCGGGGCTGCTCTTTCAGGTGCCGGCGAGGTCACGGTGCGTCGAATTTGGAAACTTCCAGACAAGTGGTGATGCCATTTTCATTCATACTCTATTTGGCTTTTGTTTCCATTTTCTTAGTTGCTCTTAGAGTTCATCTCTATCTTGACTAGCTACATCGTAATATCTCAATCCTCTATAATGTAAATGCATCGCAATTTAAAGAGAGAAACGAAGAGTTAGAGAGAAAGAAGTGGATAAATCCCACTAATATTTTTTCTCTCTAATTTCTTATTTTTCTCTTTAAACTATATTGTATTTGCATGATAGAGAATATATGATACTTATTACCTAGCCTCTTCTGATTCACTTCTGTCATTTATACCATCATGTTTCTCTAACTCTATTGCCAGCTTCAGTTTGATGTCTAATTAATATAGTACTTCAATTATCACTAGCTAGTACTGTCACACTCTCTTTATATGTATGATGATCGCTTTGATCGTCTTGTATTCTTTGACACCTTTTTTTTTTATCAACTTTAGATTCAATCGGTTGTAACTAATTAATATGTGCTTCAGTTCCAACTTCCAACAAAACATTGGCGAGTTTTTATTTTGCTATATTAATTTGCCTCTGCCTCGTGCTTTTGCTTTTATTTATCGTTCAGGCTAATTGAGTTAAAATCAGTGGGTTAGACTTTTTTTTAATAATTTGGAACCAAAATGAATATTGAAATATATACATTTTAGATCAAAATGATCATTTAACCTATATATATCTATATCTATATCTATACTATATTATATGGCTTCACCCCTTATGGTTGGTCAAAAATAATGAATTAAAAAATTAAAAAAAGAAAAAAAAAATCACCACTCTCTCTCCCCACTCACTCCTCCCACTTCTTTAAAAAAATAAATGAATTAAAAAAATACAAAAAACAATTAAAAATTAAAAAATGTCACCACTATCTCTCTCCACTCACTCTCCCATATGAGATAATTTCAAATTGGTCCTAAATATTTTATTTATTTTAGATAAGTCTTACATATTTGTATAATTTCTCAAATTGGTCCCAAACTTACTCTTTTATCAATATAAAAATTTAATATAATCTTCAACTTTAAATCAATTCAAACGTTACATGCATATTGGACTCACTGAAGTATGTATGTAGACAAATTTTTAAAAAAAAAAACTCCCTTGCAACTTAAGAGTTCAATTGTGTAATTTGCGCTTCTCAATTGAAAAAAAAAAAAAATTTAACAAGAGATCCTCTCGCACTGTTAATTTATGAAAATATACTATATTACTATAAAAGATCAGAAAAGTTTTGAGACACATTTTTTGAGGATTTCTGAACTTGAGAACGAGAGACAAATTACGCAATATATCCTAGTTCTTAATTTGCATTTTAATTATTTACAAAGACTATGAATGGCTGATTGACAATACCAGAGAATATCCTAACGTTGATGCAATTAGATTTTGTTCACTACCATCATGTTTTCCTGCTAATTTCCCAAGTCCTATACTAATAAAGGAAGGGGAAAAAACATGGACCAATATTCTATTCAAGTTGTTCACTTACTTTGGGGGTTAGAAAGCTAATATATTTTTGAAAAAAAAAAATCTATGTAATTTCTAATATAATTATTTACTATAAAATTCTATAAATTCCCATCAGCTAAAGTTACTCTCATCTTTTGTACTAAAAAAAAAAAGTTACTCCCATCAGCCTGATTAAAATAAAGTTCTCTTCCACTTTTCTAAATTCAAGGCTTCCATGTCTAATTTAACTTTATCTTAATCAAACTTGTATGGACTTTGAAGGAAATGAACTTCAACCTATAAAAGTCTAAAATTCTTTTTAACTATAAATTTTTTTATTGTCATCTCTCTTTTATAATTAGTCTTTTAAAAAAAAAAGTTGTAACATATGTTATTTTTATTGAAACTTATATAATCTTATTTTATTTTTTTTATCATGAAATTCACATCTATAAGAGTGCACAAATTTAAATAACGCCCATCATGGGGAGAAATTAACAGCAGATTCAGTGAAGCGTAGATCAATTATAAAGTATGTGAATTAGATTATCTCAATTGCTCAGGTAAGATTATATAGTCTCACTTCAACCCATCTGTCCCAAAAAGGCTAAAATTTTTTAGAATCAATTTGAGAAATTATGAAAAAAAAAAAAAATATATATATATATATATAGAACCAATCTGAAACAAATAAAATATAAGGGACTAGTTTGAAATCCAACTCATACATAAGGGACCCATTTGAATTTTTGTCCTTCCAAAAATGGTGTAGGTTGATTACAAAATATCAGAAAAGCCCAGGCCTGTTATTGTAGTTGTCGATTATTCTGTGGATCGCTCTTGGGCCTACGTAATTGTTCATTTTTTAGGTGTGCTGTTCCTAATTTTACGATTTTTATTTAGTCTAAAAAGTCAGACCAAAAAAAAATTAGTCTAAAAAGAGTTTGGGCTTTCTTCTTACTTATATATGATCCCCCAAATTATAGCAAAACACAGTTTAGCACAAAAGAAAATGGGAACCTACCTTAATAGCCTGAAGATAAAAACATATTTTTTGGTCCAGCCTTTTGTATTAATTTATAGAGTAAACTAGCATTCGGGTCCCTGGATTATACATGCGCTTTGCATTTGGTCCCTGAATTAACGAAATAGAAGAATTGACCCCCGAATTATACGATCGTTAGGCAAATTGGTCCCACTATCAACCAGTCGTACCAAATAAGCTGAGATGGCATGTTAAGTGCTGACGTGGCATGTTAACTGCCACGTCATTATGTCAACACGGGTTAAACTGAAAAAAAAAATTGTCACCTGTGTAATTTTCGCCACCTCAACATATACATTAAAAAAAAAACTAAAACGTCTGAGTTGAGCAATTAGGTCTCTGATCTATTTTTATCCCATTATTCTCAATTACTCCTCTTTTTCGTCATTCTCATTCATTTTAGTCCCAAATCCTCAAAATAAAATTGTAAAGTGTCTCAAACTTCTTCTAAACATTCCAATTTAGTCCTTAAAAATATTAAAAACCCTAAAACCCTAAACCCTAAAATCTTTAAAAAAAATTCTGAGTTGTACAATTAGGTCCTTAACCCATTCTTATCCCATTATTCTCAATCCCCCCTCTTTTTCATCATCTTCATTCATTTCAGTCCAAAATTCTCAAAATAAAATTGTAAAGTGTCTCAAAAATTTTCCAAACATTCCAATTTAGTCCTTAAAAATATTAAAAATCTTAAACCCTAAAGCCTAAAACTCTAAACCCCTAAACACTAAACCCTAAAAAAATTACACATCACCAGAAATTAAAAAAAAATTACACATCACAATGTTTTACACATCATCATAAATTTTTGGGTAAATTGTAGTTTGGTACCCTGTGGTTAGTGGCGATTCCACTTTGGTACCCTGAAAGAAAAATTTTTGCAGTTTAGTGCCCCGTGATTTGCTCCGTTAGCAAATTGGTCCCCTGTGCTTTATTTCCGTTAGGATTTAATGGAAAATGTGATTTTGACCACATTAAAATGTCAAAAACCTCCCAACAAGTCTTCTTTTATGCGTTTAAGTCCTTTCCCTTTACTAAAAGGGATCAAAACATAAAGAAAACATAAACTAAATGGTACATTATGTAATTTTACTGTTGAGTTGAAAATAATTATAAAAGGGTCTTTAGAATTCTAATATTATAGAATTTTCTCCTTTTCATAAGATCTCTTTCGAATAGGTCCTGATTTAATTACACTTTAATCCCAAAAGTTTATGATCTTTATCAAAATAGTCATTAGAACCTCAAAAGACAAATGAGCATCTATGATTTATAAAAAAAATCGCCATATTCAACAACAAATTTTCATTCAAGTACACTACAAACAAATCAAAACCCCTAATTTTTCTTAAAATCAAGCCCCACAAATCAAAAACCCTCTCAACAACAAATTATTGTGAATTTTCAAATTTCAATCTTTTATGAATATTTGTTTTGGTGGCTTATCTTTCAAGAAGCCGAGAAAGTGAGAAACCCACTCAATAGAGAACTTGAGGAATATGATAATCAGAATCATTTTTTGGCTTAAAGCATGAAGCTGATTGTGAATTAAGCAAAATCTTGCTCATTGTGAATTTTCAATTTCAATCTCTAATTTCTGAATCTGAAAACTGAAACTAGGGCCATTCAAATCCAATCCAATCCAAACTCAATCGATCAATCCAATCCAAACCGATCAAAACCGACCAAAACCAATCATCTAATTGGTTGAATTGGATTGAAAATGATGAAAACCGATTAGTTCGGTTCGGATGGTTTTGAAAACCAAAAACCGACCGAACCAAACCGAACTATATTAATAATTTAATTAAATATTATTTATATTATATTAAATAAAAAACATCCCTATCTCTAAACTTAATTTCTTCATTTTTTATTTTCTCTTATTTAGTCGTCCCTCACACTCAAATTTAGCCACTTTTTATTTCACAATTCATAATTTTACACTTCATCCTTCCTTCATCACTTCATCTTCGATCTTTATCCTTCATCACAATTTACAGTTTCTAATCTTTTCTTATATTTTCTAGATTTTTATATATTTTGTATTTTTTAGATTTTTAACTTAATGAATATATAGAAAACCGATTAACCGATCCAATCCAAACCGATTAAAGTCGGTTTGGATTGTTTCGGTTGACCTAAAATGACTGGATTGATTGGATGACTTTAGTTGTCATTCAATTTGTTCGGTTCGGTTGAAAAAAAAATGTCAAAACCGATCCAAACCGAAGTTTGAACACCCCTAACTGAAACAAAGAAACAAGGAGGAATCCTCAAGAAATCCGATATCAGAATCACTCCTTCGCTTAAATCATGAAGCTGAGACTCAGATCCCACGAAGTTCCAGATTCATGTTCTTTGCAGCAACTCAAAGACATGCTTTCTCGCGCCATTTCGTCTTCGTCTTCTTCTTCTTTTCTGCACCTTTCGCTCAATAGGAAGGACGAAATCCACGCTTCCGACGACGACGAATCTTTTCGCTCAATAGATTCGTGGGGCTTGATTTGTGGGAAAATTTGGGAGCTTTTGATTTGTGGGGTTTGATTTTGAAAAAATTTGGAGGTTTTGATTTGTTTGCAGTATACTTGAATAAAAATTTGTAGTTAAATATGGAGATTTTTTGATAAATCATAGATGCTCATTTGTCTTTTGAGGTTCTAATGACTATTTTGATAAAGATCATAAACTTTTGGAATTAAAGTGTAATTAAATCAACACCTATTCAAAAAAATCTTATGAAAAGGAGAAAATTCTGTAATATTAGAATTCTAAAGACCATTTTATAATTATTTTCAACTCAACAATAAAATTATATAATGTACCATTTAGTTTATGTTTTCTTTATGTTTTGATTCCTTTGAGTAAAGGGAAAGGACTTAAACGCATAAGAGAAGACTTGTTGGGAGGTTTTTGACATTTTGAGGTGGTCACAATTGCATTTTCTGTTAAATCCTAACGGAAATAAAGCACAGGGGACCAATTCGCTAACAGAGCAAACCACGAGGCACTAAATTGCAAAAATTTTTCTTTCAGGGTACCAAAGTAGAATCGCCCCTAACCACAGGGTACCAAACTGCAATTTACCCTAAATTTTTCTCTCCTCCTAAACTTCCATCCAAAAATTAAAAATAAATCTTAAAAATTCTTCAAAAACAAAAAAACGCAAACCTCCTGTTCATCTTCAGCTTCATCCTAAAACTCAAATCAAATCATCTTCATCTTCATCCTAAAACTCAAATTAAATCATTCTAAAAATCATCTTCATCTTTACCCTCACACCCCTCAACCAAATCAACCACCTAGTTCGCTGACTCCACCGCCAAATCAAAATTCTTCTCCAACGATTCTTCGCCAAAATTCTTCGACTCCACCGCTGAATTGATGAACTGATGAACGATTTCAGTAACCACCTCCTGAATCGTCGTCGTCGTCATCTCCAGGATCGTCGTCGCTGGAGTCACTTGAACGATCGTCGTCGTCGCCGGCGGAGTCAGTCATTTGAAGCAAAATTAGTGTTCAAATTAACGAATTGATGAACTGATGAACGAATTTGTGTTTGCATTTGTTCGAATTTCTGGGTTTTAGGATGAAGGTGTGTTTGAATTTCTGTTCGAATTTAGTGGGTTTGAAACAGAGGGCAAGAGCGAGAAAGGGTTTGAATTTCTGTTCGAATTTCTGGTGGTGATGATGAAGATAATGATGATGATGAAGATGAAGACGAAGACGAAGATGACGATGAAATTAGGCTCGGGACCAAAATGTTTTTTTTAATTCTGATTTAATAAAGATCAAGTCGCAAGAGGGTGGTTTTTTATGGGTTTAGGGTATAGGGTTTTAGGATTTTAGGATTTAAAGTTTTTAATATTTTTAAGAGCTAAGTTGGAATGTTTAAAAGAATTTTGGGATACTTTATAATTTTATTTTGAGAATTTGGAACTAAAATGAATAAAAATGATGAAAAAGAGAGAGAATTAAAAATAATGGGATAAGAATGGATTAGGGACATAATTTTACAACTCAGAATTTTTTCAAAGTTTTAGAGTTTTATGATTTTTAATATTTTTAAGGAGTTGTGAGGGTTAGCTACTTTTACTTTAAAATATTAATATAAGTTTTGAAATAATTTTACGATTGAAAGGTAGTAAGGTACAGATTATAACTTTATTTAATAATAGTCTCTATTTTAATTTCTCTAGAAACGGAAAAACCAAAAAAGTATCATTATATTTTGAGAAATAAGAAAGCATTTAACACCGACAGTTGTAAGTTTTAACAAAAAGTCAAAAACTCATAGATTGTCCAAAAATATATATTCTCTTGAACATCTTAACATCCTTGAAATAATCAATTGATTAACATCTTAATCATGATTCCGATTCTTACCTTGAAAACAAGTTAGCTGAAATGGCCTTTCATGACCTGAATCCATCCATCCATACTATGTTTACACGTATACGCTTAGTATTATACTAAACATGTTTCCTTTTGCTTCTGGCCTCATCCACACAAAACCAGAACCATTCATTAAAATAATAACAATAATAAAAGAAATTGGCCCTTAGTTTGATTTGATTGCTTGTTGAGTGGATGATTCATTCATTTATATTCCTTGCTTCCTTGTTTGAATTACCCTACAGTTGCAACAAGCTAGGCTGATTGATTGATCTCCTCACTTTGACAACTTTAATTTCCTATATAGGCTAGTGGGTGTCACACTGTGACATGATATATCTCATTCTAAGATAATAATATTGTTGAAGAAGAAGAAGAAAAAGAAGATCATCAATGGCGGATTGGGGACCAGTGGTGATAGCAGTGGTGCTATTTGTGTTGCTGAGTCCAGGGCTGTTGTTTCAGTTACCAGGAAGAGGAAGAGTGGTGGAATTTGGGAATATGCAGACAAGTGGGGTTTCCATTTTAGTACACACCATCATCTTCTTTGGCCTTATCACTATCTTTCTCATTGCTATTGGGGTCCATATCTATACTGGATAACAAATTCTGTATCTTTCATCGCTAGCTGTTTTTTTATTATTGTGTCCTGTTTTGGTTTTCTTGTTTCTGCTTTCGATTTGATGATTGTTTCTAAGAATTGGTGCAAATTCTATATATTTGCTTTCGATTTTATTATTGTGTCCTGTTTTGGCCTTATCACTATCTTTCTCATTGCTATTGTTGCAAATTCTATATATTCAATTTGGATTGGTTTCTATATATTTATATTTGGTTTTGATAGATTTCAAAGAGCAAGGAATATGGTATGGGTTCGTTGATTTTGGTGTGGTCCTTTTTTTTTTTTTTTAAGTTGGCCATCCGCAATCTGCAATGTTATCTTAATTGATCTAAATTCGATCAACATCGCATATCTGATTATGGTGAAAGATCGTGTAACAGAGATATCTATATTCAGAAAATCTTAAAATTAAAATTTGTTTAAACAATATCAAACTATTTAGTATTGACTACTTGAACAACATTGATGATGTGGTTGCCTAAGAGTGCGTAGTAAGTGATATAATTTAGTGGTGTGTTTTCCAATTATTGAGGAACCGAGGAATGGAACACGCAATCCCGGAATAGAAGCAACAAATTAAACTCGGGAAGATTCTTGTGGATCTAATTAGGCGCGTCATTAATTATCGTACAGTTTAGTTGAGGCTACAAGCCAAACCTACAATAATAGTAGTTTCTTGTCTAACAGTCTATAAGACAAGACCTTCATTTATTGTTGTTTTTCAAATTCACGCCAACACTCTAAACTTCTTTCCATACCTATACATCATCGATTATCAGGAAAAGCTTGCCAACCCTGTAATCTTTTAAAGATAAATAAAAAGTTGTAGAGATTTTCTTTAACATCATGAGAATGAGATTTTCAAACTCACTTGATATTAGTTAGATAGCTTTGGGAAATTAGATTATTAAAAGACCATTTCAAGTTTTCAACCCTATGAAAATATATTTCTGGCACGTTCGGTTTGTTGGAGGGTACGACATGTTGGATAATCAATTGAAAATGGAAGTAGGTGAGGTTTTAGAAAGTTCAACATTGCTTAGCTAGCAATTTTTTAAGAAGTTCCACATTGCAATAATTGTTGGAGGAGCTCAACTACTATAAAAGGAGACCCAAGGCAAGTTTACAAGTGCACCAAGTCAATACACTTTAAGCTTTGTATTTGACTTTTAAATTCCTTCATTTCTTCTATTTTAGAGTTCTTCTATTGTTATTAGTAGAGTGTGGAAGTTGTAGTTAAATAATTGCTTTGTGAGAGTGTGAGTGTACTTGGGAAAAGGGTTGAGAGCTAGGAAGCATGGACACTTCATTTTGAAGGCGTGTCGCCGTGTCAGACACGTGTCAGTGTCCGACACTCGTATGACACCGACACGACACGTATCCATAAATTTTAGAATATAAATAATTTTTTTGTAACTTTAACATGATAGGCAAGAGAAAATAATAATAAATATGACATATATTATGAATAAAAATTATAATTTTTAATTCTTTCATTAAAAATTATGAATATTTAATTATTTATATATATAAATATATGTCGTGTCGTGTCGTGTCGTGTAATTTTGAGAGTTTGACGTGTCGCTGTGTCCGTGTCCGTGTCAGTGTCCATGCTTCATAGGTTGAGAGAATATTGTGTGATGTAACAATTTTCATATAGTATTTTTCTTTGGTTGTCTTTTGGCAACGGTCGTGGGTTTTTTCCAGGTTTGGGTTTCCCACGTTAATTTCTCTTGTGTTGTGATTGTGTTTCTTCATCTTATTTCTCTGGTTATTCTCAAGGGGGAAAGGTTATATTTATTTTTACAAATATTCTTATTTTCTTCCCAACAAGTGGTATCAGAGCCTATGGTTCGGTGGAGTAATTTTGAGTATGCAGTGTTGTCTGATCTTCCACATCAGAAAAGAATTATCCTGCTTTTCTTGAGAATTGTTTTGGTTGTTTGGTTATTGCTGGGTTGCTGAAAGGAAGTCTGGCAGTGTGTGTTTGCTTCATTTGTTCTTTTTTAAGTATACAGTCGCAATGTCGAAGTTCTCAAGCGCCATGAAGTTTGATATAGAGAAGTTTGATGGAAGAATCAATTTTGGCTTGTGGCAAGTTCAAGTCAAGGATGTATTGATACAATCGGGGTTACACAAGGCCTTGAAGGGAAAAACTTCTGAAGATAGCGGATCTAGTATGAGCAAGGAAGATTGGGAGGAGTTAGATTTGAGAGCGGCGAGTGCTATTCGGCTATGTTTGGCTAAGAATGTTCTTGCAAACGTGCAAGGAATATCGACAGCCAAGGAACTCCGGGAAAAGCTTGAAGGGTTGTATCAGGCAAAGGGCATCTCAAATCGGTTGATATTGAAGGAGCAATTTCATACTCTTCATATGGAAGCAGGTACTGAAATTTTTGACCATCTTAGTATTCTCAATGGTATTGTCTCTAAACTAGAAGCTATTGGAGTTAAAATTGATGATGAAGATAAAGCTCTAAGGCTCATATGGTCTCTTCCTTCTTCTCATGAGAACATGAAGCATATTTTAATGTATGGGAAGGATACTCTGAATTTTGAAGAAGTTACCGGTAAAATCATTTCTGAGGACGAAAGGATGAAATGTGAGAGTCAGAATTCAATGGACTCGGTGATGGTAGCTAGAAGTGGGAGTGGTTGGAGGAAGAATCATGGTAAGAATATGACCTGCTGGAAATGTGGGAAGTCTGGGCATGTAAAGAAAATTTTTTCAAGTGGAGCAAGTTCGGCAAATGGCTCCGAGGTAGACGCTAACCAAGTCTCTCTCGTTATGGGGGAGGATGATCTTGTTTGAAGATTTAGTGAAGCATCCTCATGGTATTCCCGCGTTACCATGGAAGAGGATGAGTTGTTGTTAGCGAGTCCACAGTTGCACATGGGCATTGGTTGGCATTGATGCAAGATGTGTGGTGAAGTTATGTCGATGGTTGAGGGACTTCCGGGGAAAGCCAACATGGAAGGAACACCATAAAGTCTCAACAAGGTTTTTTCGACATGTGCCGAGGTAAAATTTTTAGAATTGGTTTATTCTAAGTGAATACACTTTTATGGTGGAGTGTGATAGTTCTTGGTTTAAGAGTTATGCTTGTCGGTGTTGACAATGAAGATGTGGTAATTTTCAATCAAGGTGGAGATTTGTTGGGTAATTGATTGAAAATGGAAGTAGGTAAGGTTTTAGAAAGTCCCACATTACTTGGTTAGCAATTGTGAGGTTTTTAAGAAGTCTCACATTGCTTGGTTAGTAATTGTTAGAGGAGCTCAACTACAATAAAATGAGGCCTAAGGCAATTTTACAAGTGCACCAAGTCAATACACTTTAAGCTTTGTATTTGACTTTTAAATTCCTTCCTCTCTTTTATTTTAGAGTTCTTCTATTGTTATTAGTAAAGTATGGAAGGTGTAGTTAAATACTTGCTTTGTGAGAGGGTGGATGTACTTGAGAAAAGGGTTGAGAGAATATTGTGTGATGTAACAATTTTTATATAGTATTTTTTTCTGGTTATCTTTTGGCAACAGTCGTGGTTTTTTTTCCAATTTGAGTTTCCCACGTTAATTTGTGTTTCTTCATTTCTCAGTTATTCTCGAGGGGAAAGGTTATATTTATTTTTACAAGTATTCTTATTTTTTCCCAACACGACAAATCACGAACACCGACAACTCCAAAATCTTCTTGTATCACCAACTATGACATTATACAAAAACCGATTGAAAGAGTCAAATGTAAATCACCACCCAAATTTTTCTGTGGTTCGATTCGATTCAATTCAAGTTTATTCAACCCTGTTCTCTCACTTTCTCAAGAGTCAATTGTAATTCACCCATCTAATGACGGGAAAAAGAGAAGGTAATTCAAGAGCCTAACATTAAACATTTACAAAATATGACAACAAAGTAGAATTAATAAAATGTCAAACAAAAAGGAAACTGGTAATAAACCCCTCACATCTTATATTTGGGCAAAAGCTTCACATACTCGGCAATTTCTGGTATTACTCTATTTCTAGATAAAAGAGGAGATATCCACAGATTTTTGGTATTACTCCATAAACAATTCCATGATTCCTGCCGTAACAACTCGGCAATCTTCATCAATCCTCCTTCAGGTTTTTTGGCATGGGGCTGCTGCATCACCAAAACAAATTTCGTTCTGCTCACTTATATAGCATCCATGATCCATCTCTTCACAAAAGCTTCCAAGCTGCACCATAAAATTTTAAAGAATGAAGTTGTAAGTAACGTTATAGGCAAAATAAATCAGATTTTCTTGTATGTATTTAGCGAAGAAAGCCTAGCAACAGAAACAGGGGTGACAAAATGACAGCAAAGTTAACTACAACTAATTGCTTAGAATAACCAGGTTCACATTATACCATCTCTTTTCAACTGCTTGCTCCATTTTAGGATTATGTACCAACAAGATACCGCACATAACTGTTTCTCAAGAATTACATGTAACGGGAATTTCACTTCTGCTAAGGGGTGGATAGTGGATACCCAGAGCACTAATGATGCTATAATAGTATAATTCAAAACTTGCCTTAAAGATATATAAATGTAAATGCAAGACAAAAAAGCACATCTATGTGGGGATATCAAAATCTAAAACATATAGATATTTTAACCGTGACTAATCTCAAGAAAACCATCGGCGACGGGACACTTTAGTACAATCCCCAATTTCAGCCAAAATCATATTTACCCAAACAAAGAAACTGATCCCTAGAAGACTAGAACAGAGGGTGGCAATCCAGGAACTCAATTCAGAGACGGAATCTGATTAGACGATTTGCCAAGTTAATTAAAAAATTACTTTCATTCCAATTTCTTAGGAAGAGAATAAGGTTGTTTCAAGGTTAAAAGGAAACCCCAACAGATAACCCCTCCTCTCCACAAGCGCACCAAACACAAGAAAGACCACAAAATTGAATCCCTTCAAGGACATATAGGTAATGAAACAAAAGTAGAAAACCCTCAAACTGAGAACACATAATCATAATAGCAATTCTATGGAAACAAACAAAGACTTCCATTACAAAGACTTCCTCCACCCAAACTGATTCTCCGGGCAGAAAAAAATCAAATAACAGAAACTACCGATTAACGATGAACTTACCAGGAATTTCCTTGCGTGGCGCCGCCGGCGACGTGGCATAACAAAGAATTGAACGGCCCAACGTGGAGAGGGTGGAAACGATTCCGGCCACATATAAAACCATGACCAATCCAAAAACCCAGGGCATCAGAATGAATCCAATAAAGAAAGTAACGGATCCACAGAGCATCAAAGCCACCGAAATTCCGAGAAGCAGAGAAGCAAAACCCGCCGGTGAGATCTGAGCCATAGAAGGCGATCGCCGTGAAGGCGGGATGGCCGTCGGATGATCGGCGAAGGAAATCGGTGACGGAGGAGATCGAAGCATGTTGAGAACGAGAGTCGAAAGCTCGTAGAACACGCGAGCCTGATGATCTTGTTGTCCTGTCGTCATGCCTATTTGGTATAATAACTCGGAAAAATTAAAGGGGAATATGTAGAAACTATACTATCCAAGGAAATTCAGCCAAATCAATCAATCCACAAAGTATTAGTGCTAGAAACGAGGCAAATGGATATACACAGAAAAACGAACTCTATCTATATAGAGATTGGGGAGGTTATTTAACTTTTTAACCCTATAAACATGTGGGGAATTATGATAGGGCAAAGGGTTTGTTTGTTTGTGAAGAATTCTAAATTCTTGTTCACGAAACAGGAACGGAAATGATGCTGGGTAGGGGATTGAGATTGAGATTGAAATTGAACGCAATCCAACCCAACTCAACCCAAAAGTGCGATAATGAGAGAGATAGAGAGAGAATGTTGTTGCGTAAGGCTAAGGGAAGAAAAACTCAAGGGCGTTTCGTTTGGAAGGAGAGAAAATGTTAAGAGAGAGAAAGAAAAAGAAAAAGAAAATGAAAGAAAAAGGATTAGGGTGGGAAAGCCGAGGGAGAAGAGGAAGCTTTATCTTTAAGGCTTTAAAATGATGACACGAGGACACGTCAGATGCGCGCGTTTAAAACACGATCTTAATGCAGCGAGTATCATGCTCTATAGATGACGTGGGGCCTTATCTTCTTTGGATTAAACACTGTTCAATATTTGTTGTATACAGACTCAATTTTTTTTTTATTGGATAAATTACAACTTAGTATCTTGTTTTATGTACCAATTTCATTTTAGTATTTTGTTCTTTAAAAGTGACACTGTGGTATCATATTTTTTGCACCGTTAACATTTTGATACCCTATTCTATAGACCGATTTCACTTTGGTACCCTTGTTTTATTTTTTTTTATGGTGCCAAAGTGTTAACAGTGCAAAGAACAGAGAACCAAATGTTACTTTTGAAAGAACAGTGTGCCAAAATGTTAATGTGCAAAGAACAGGGTACTAAAGTGTTATTTTTGAAAGAATATGGTACCGAAATGAAATCGATCCATAAAATAGAGTACAAAAGTATAATTTATTTTTTCCTATTTTTAATCGTCAAGCTAAATTATACAGTAACATTGTTGAATTAAAAAAAAATTAAGAGTACTACGGAGGATAGATTGTAAATAAAAAGGTTTATCATCAGATTTTATGCATATTAAAAAAATAATTTTATTTATTGATGTTATAATGTTATAGAATTTTTATTAACTTATTTTTTGGTGCATTTAATATTACTAGGATTTTGTGTGCCGTAATGGACACGTAAATATGTATGTAAAATAAATGAGGGACCAAATCATTAACTCAGTAAAAAAGAAAAGACAAAATTGTAAATTTTTTCTCATTTTAATTACATGTAATATTTTTATCTTAGTGGAAGGACCACTAAAAGATTTCTTCCACATATAATATAACTAAGGGTTTTGCGTGCCCTAACGGGCACGTAAATATATATGTAAAATAAATGAGAATTCACAAAAAAAAATGAGGGACTAAATCGTTAAATCAGTAAAAAAAATGGATCAAATAATAATTTTCCTCTTATTATTGATTTTGTACTATAGTTTTAAAATGGGGACAAAACCAGAAAGGGGTGGATATAATATAAGATATAATATAGTATAGATATAGATAGAGATGTTATATAGTTGGGTGAAAAAAAACTTCGATTATTATTCAAAAATAATTCATCATAAATTATTCTTATACTATTATGGAAAAAGAAAATTTAAAAAGAATAAATAGCTTACTCTTTTACACAAATTTATCCAATTATACTACTAGTCCTATTAAAAGGATGATTGTCATTCTTCGTGACTAAATAATTGAAATAATAATGATTGACAAGGTTAGTTCTTGTTTAATTAATTATTGATTGTTTGCACTTTGTAGGTTTTTTTTTTGGGGGCCGATTGCACTTTGTAGTTGCTATATGTTGCTATATCGTCATCTCCCAATAAAACTACAAACGAAATGGAATCTATCCTTCTACTTGAAATTCGGTGTATAGATTAGTTTTATGATTTTGAAAATTTATTTTTCAAAAGCATTTTTAAAGTTGGTTTGGTCTAACAACAACATTTATATATTACAATTGATTCAGAAGAGATATTGGTCTTTTATTTTTTTTTTTTGGATAAGATGTAAATTTCACATTTTATTTTATAGATAAGTTGCGATTTTGTCTTATATATATTTTTTTTTAATTTTAGTCCCCCATATTAACTATTCACATAAAACTTAACGAAAAATATGAGCAAAATTTAATATGAAATTAATATTAAAACTTTTTCAAATATATAACTGATAAATTAGAATTTGTTTTGGACCTTACCTAGGTTGATTAGATGGGCTGCTAGAGCAATGAGATAAAGACACACCTACAATAACTTTATAGAGGTGCCCTGTAAAGAACACTCTGATACTCAAGTTAGTGAAAGAATAATGAGACGGAGAGAGAGAGAATAATTCTATGACATGATAAGCTAACATTTATTGATGACTGAAATGGAGAAACTGCGGACACATTCAAGCTCATGTTTCCCAAGAATACTTGAGGTGGAGGTTCAAAAATTTGAAAACGTGATGGTAATTAGAACATGGATTTGTTTGAGTCAAGGCTCGGCCATCGTGGAGAGGGATGAGCTTGACCGAATCAAAGATCGTCAATTGTGAGAGAGAGAAGGGTTTAATCAAATCCAAAGACGCCTTCGACTTAAGATGGAACGTCCAAAAATAGTGAAGTACCAATAAAAAAAGATATAAAATTAATTTTATCAAATATATTAAACCAAAAATAATTTAATAATTGGAAAAAAATATAAAATCAAATTTACACATTGTAAACAAAAAAAAAATTGACATAAAGTGTATGTTTAATTTGTGGTGGAAGTCACGTCAATTTCAAGTTTGACTTCCAAGGCATGGTGGGGCAAGAAATATGTGGAAAGTCGTTGTAGGTGTACTCTGGCTAATATTCTGATATTGTTATTTTAATTATAAACTAAGAATTGCGTAGAAAAGTGGGATTGATATACATATAACTAGTATGACACCCGTGCATTCGCACACGTGCTTTCCTGTGAATTTATATAATTCGGAATCCTCAGAATGTAACTTGTAATAGATTGACAATTTCTACAAAATCAAGAATACCTACAATTGCACAATAACACTGTGAAGGATTAACCAAACTCATGTAACATGATAAACTACTATGATTGGATAAGAATATCTGCTCCAAACACAGACAAAAAATCCACTAAAATCATGATCCATTCCAGAAAGCCAATCTTCAACTATACTTTGTTATGCAAGGCAACATTAAAACATAAGTTAACAGTACATATCACAAGATGGAAATAAGGAGAAGCTTTTCGAAGGAATTGAAATGGTCAAAATTGAAAGGCAGAGTAATACTAATATAGAAATTTGAAGAACTATGGAAATTTCAGTTCTCAAGCAAGAACTTGATCAGCTAAGGAGGGGGATGCTAGCTGGTGTCAACCATGAGGAGATTCTGACCTTAAAGCAGAAGGTTTTTAGCTTTCCTGAAATTTATTTTCTAAGCTAATTGTTGCACAGGCTTTTTGTGATTGCATTAACTTGACCTGCTTCTCATACTATGGTGTTATATGAGTAGTTGGAAGAAGGTCAAGTGAAAATGCAATCAAGATTAGAAGAGGAGGAGGATGTCAAGGCTGCTCCTATGAGTAGGATCCAAAGGCTAACCAAGCTCATTCTTGTTTCTTCATAGAATACAATTCCTGGATATCTAACTGATATTGCCAGCCATACGAAGGCCCATAATTGCAGCCTTTACTGTTTCTATGCTCAAACTTCAGTGCAACCTGCAAACAAAGTTCAAATAAGATAAGAACATTTATTATGTCACATGAGTAACATTCAATTGAACTCTAGGAAAAGAGAATTAACTTCAGAGTTATACCTCATTTGCATCAGGACCTGTTCGATCAGAACCACCACTAAGCCTTCATCTAACACCAATTTATAGGCCGTCACTTTCCAAGAGCTTAAAAACACCAATTTTTAATCAACACAATGAAGGATATCACTCCTCAAATTTATGTTTGGAAAAATGGACTAATCAGTTGAAGAAATCTATAGGCTTCTTTGAGAATTCAGATCCCTTGAGTGCTTCAGAGTGCAATGCAGTATAATTTTAAGGTTTTATGAGCAGAAAAAATAAATTTTACACTGCACCTTGAATCATAGTAGGGGATCTATATTCCTTCTTAAGTTCATAATGCTGGAAAAATTTTAACATACTGATGCTCATATTATACTTATAATTCCCCAATAAACCCAAGGAAATTTTATTGAATATGATTGAACTTTGGGCATATTAGACAAAGACACAAAATTAATAACAACAATGAGTAACCTCTTCTGGATGATCTACACAATACTGCATATGCTCCTTCAACTTGGGTCTACACCATAAATGGCATGCATAAACACTTAATATTAATTCACTTCAAGCAAAAATTGATAAATTATTGTGCAAATATAAGAACAAAATCCTATTTCGTAAATTCCACAGCAATAGTAATGAGAGGAAAAAATTAAAGTGGATATTTTCTCCACTCAAAGATGTAATTTTGCATAGAAATATATTGACCATTTCTTGGATGCAAGTTAGTTCAGTTGATGAGTAGTTAATCACATAGCAATATATTGACCATTTTTAAACTTGATTCACTGAATTCAGTTTGACAAAATTCACAGAACTTTTATAATTAATAGTAGTAAAAACTTTGTCAGTAGTAATGAAGTTGGCTGTGTGGAAAGTTTTGGAGTGATGATATAAACTCCTACTAATGACAGCTTACTGATAGAGTTTATAGTAGTCTCATTCTATTAATTATAAAAAGTGTGAATTTTGTCAAACTGAGTCATTGAAATATTCTGTGATACTTTGAATTATCCTGAAGACAACTCAAACAAACTCAGAAAATGGGAAAAAAAACTCAACTATTTCACAAAAACAGCAGCAAAAACAGCACCAATTTCGTTTATTTGGACTATGTACTCTATCTTAATTGAATGAATAGCTTTCTACCCAAAAAAGATTTAGAAAGAGTCATTATATCTACTTCTCAGTTTTTCAAGTAAAATAAAAGTGTAATAAGTTTTTCAAGTAAAATTAAAAGAAATTATCATTTTGAGGGTATAAAGTAATCTTACATTCTTATCAAGAAGCACCATTTCAATGCTCTTGATGCTGGTTGGTGAATTGAAGTATGATGTAGTCCACAATCTGAGAACTCTAACTATTACCCTCCATATTTCCTTGCTTGGATTCAATTATGAGGTTGAGTGGATATTTTTAGCATTTTCCTGATGTTTTATCTGCATGGAGGAAATTAAAAGGTTAATCAGAAAACTACTGAATATTGGAATGCTTACAACTCACCAAAGTTTAATATTGTCATGAATAAGGATTTTTAGACCACTTTTACTTTTTACTCTTGAGATTGCAACATATAGTTACATGTTAGATAAATATATGACTAATCAATGGAGTTACATGTTACATATATATATATATATATATAACATTACAGTTACAGGTTACATTACTGATGGCAATTTATTTGCAGCTATATTAACTCTAACATAAGCAAGTATTCAATTTAAGGAGATACAGAAATAACAAGCCTTCAACTCAGTGCAGTTTTTCTTCATATTAAAGTAAAACTGAAAGCCTTACTGAAATTCAGGGAAGTTGGCCGCAAATAGATCACTGATTAAGGGTAGTTGTGATTAACTCATTATCATGGCAAATTAGTTAAACTTTACAAAGGCTTAGACGCTGAAAATATGTGGCATTCAGTAAAGAAATCTACACCTATTTTAACTCTAACAGAAGCAAGTATTGAATGTAAGGAGATACACAGCTAAAAATTCACTCTTGAATCCTATATGTATACAAATTTACAAAGTCAGTGATTCTAATATTTATACAAATTCACATAGTTACACTGAAAATCTGCAGTAAATAAATCCTTCATTATTTCAAGACATGAGAAGTTGGCAGCAAATAGATGACTAATTAAGGGCAGTTGTGATTAACTCATTATCATGGCAAATTAGTTAAACTTGAAAAAGGCTTAGACGATGCAAATATATGTCACTCACTAAATATATGTCACTCATTAAAGCATCTAGTGCATTAACTGTAAACATATTCTGCAACATCATTAAGCACATAATAAAATATAAATCATATTTCCTTACCAGACTTTAGCAGCAAGATGCATTTTGGGGTTCAAAGGGGTATCCATCTGAAAATTTATTACAAAAAAATTCTGCAGACTTTTCAAACTGATTTACCTTTCCATCAGGTAGTGAAATAACAAATTCAGTTCCGGTAGTTGATATTATTTTCCTCAGTTCCCAATTTCTATTGGGATGTTGAAACCAAGATTGAAGATTCTGAAACAATGAAATAAAAAAGGGGAATATTTAAGATACTTTGAATTATCCTGAAGACAACCCAATTTCTCTCGAAGTTCTTAAATACATCTATATCATCAAATATTCAAATTTCAACATCAATTATTAATTACCCATTCATTTAATTAACTATGAACAATTCATATGAATATATATATATACACGGAACTCACTGGGTGAAACTTCATCAATATCTTGAACCTCTGAATTTCTTGCGCAACAGATACCCTTCTCTGTCCAATATCTGAATTTAATTCAAGTTACAGATATCTATTAATTTCTTTCTCAGGAACTTCATAGTTAATTGACAATGCAACCAAATTTAAGGTGCAGCAAGAATTACAATCAACCAATGTTTACATATCTAGGTTCAGAGCATAGTTAATTGACAATGTTATAGTTAATCAGCAAATAATTAAACAAAAGCAGTGAAATCCATAGAAAACGCAGGAAAGAAGGATTAGGCTGATCAATTTTACAGCTTCTATTCTCAAGATCTTGGAACTTGGCTTCAATGCCATTTTCTTGGTCATATTTCCTCACATGTGAGCATGTGATTTTCAATAAGAAATTCCAAAATCAATACCTTCGAAAACAAAAAAAAGGAGCAAACTTTAGTTTTAATCAACTAAGCAACTGAACATTATAACCAACTGAAATCACAAAATCACAAAACAAAATCATAAACTGAAACGAAAATCAGAAAACTTCAAGTGTATCCCAACAAAATCACAAAATCTCAAGTGAAAACCGAAACCAACTGAAACCCAAAACCCAAAATTAGCTTTCTCGAAGGAACCACAAACCCAAATCAGACGAACCTATTGAGAGAGAATCAGACGAACCTATTGTGCGAAATCAAGAAGAAGAAAGAAGAAGAAGAAGAAGAAGAGCAAGCGGCGGCGGCGGCGATGTGAGCAAGCAACGAAGAAGAAGAAAAAGAAGAAGACGGTGATGTTTTGGTTCACGGGAGATGGTGCGAGAGAGAGAGAGAGAGAGAGAGANGGGGGGGGGGGGGGGGGAAGATCTGAAATTGAAATTGAGATTTGAATGGAAGGGAAATGATATTGTTGATTCTAATTTTAAAATTCAAATTGAAAGATGAGATTGGCTGGAGTGGCGCCATTTTGTTTTGTAAAAATTATATTTTTTCAGAAAATCAAATTGGGTGCCATGTGTCAAATGGAGGATGAGAGTAGGAAAACAAAATTAAGGTACTCTCCCTAATAGACTGACACTTGTGCTAATCAAAACATTGTTTTGTAAAGAATTATAGATTATAGATTATAGATTATAGATTATAGATATAGATTATAGATTATAGATTATAGATTATAGATTATAGATTATAGATATAGATTATAGATAGATTATAGATTATAGATTATAGATTATAGATATAGATAGATTATAGATAGATTATAGATTATAGATTATAGATTATAGATTATAGATATAGATTATAGATTATAGATTATAGATATAGATAGATTATAAATTATAGATTATAGATAACAAAAAGAGCTCTGAAATTGAATATGGAGGATTGGGCTTGGGCACACATGTTTGCTTATTGAGATGATTAATTGATTTGATTCCATTAATTAAATAATTCAATTCTTCCAACAAAATGGTGCCTTCAATCTATGTTTAATCCTGAAGTCACATGAAGTGACTACAATAATGTACTTGTCATGAGTGTATTTTGGCTTCTCCTTAATTTTCGGAATCTATTATCCACCTATTACTATTTATTAATACATGAATATATACGGGTAAATGCTTATTAATTAAAATCCCCACATATTTCTCCTCAATTTTGATATCAATCTGATTCCCCTTCATTTTCGAAACTATTTTCCACCTATTACCATTTATTAATATATTGTTATATACATGGTAAATGCTATTTAAACAAAAAAGGCCCACAACTTTCGGCTGAAATTGGTATGCATTTAATTTTCCTTCATATGCGGATATATATTCCAAATTATATTTAATTGAATTCCATTTAATTCAATATCCTAAGTGTATCATAATATTTGTGAGGGATACTAACTAAATCACGTCACCCAGCTTAATTAAATTATTTTGGACGAATTTGTTAAGGTTTAAATTAATTTCATTAATATTTTGATTTTTTGAATTCTTTATTTTTTATTTTATCGTAAAACACAACTCTAGAAGATATAAAATTATTACTCATTTTATGACATCCCATTCAAATTATTTATTATTGTGTTTATAAATTGTTTCTTTGTAAATATATTATTATGCAATCATACTATTTTTGGCCATTTTATCTATTATACAAAAAAATTAAAAGACAATGAGTTGTTGAGATATACACTCATAGAAATATTATTTTGATATTATACGTATGCATGAGTCCACAAATTGAATTGATTATTATAGATCAGGAGTCCACAAATCCCGCCAACATTCAAACATTTTATTAATTACCATTTATTCAAATCATTCCTTATTTCTTTTTAGGAGTTTGTTTAGGATATTTATATTTCAAATAGGTTTGGATATGGAATGATTTGAATGTAAGCGGGATTTTAATAAAATTTTCATCCATTTAAAATTTTTATTTGGCCGATTTTCTGTCTATAGGAAATGGTAATTAATAAAATGTTATTTTATTCAACAAATATCGTCTCAATTATTATAGGAAACCGTATTTCCTTACATCTTTGGATAATAAATCCCAAATGTTAATTATTAAAATGATTCATGTAAATTTTAAATCCCAGATGTATTTCCATTCGTTGGATGTGATTTTCCCCAAATGATTCGTGATCATTTTAAATCTTAAATTCTAACCGTTGATCACATAAACTAGACGGTAACCAACGTAGGGAAATCCATTTGGGATTTTAAATTCTAACCGTCTGATCACATAAATTAATTCTAACCGAGAAATAAAATATAATCTATTATATTTTTAATCCTATATAGAATTAGACAGTAACCATGAGCTGCCACATCAGCCAAAATAATTTTAAAAATAAAAAAAATTAATTTAATTAATTCATGCAGTTTAAAAAATGTAAAATATAATACTTATCTATATTCTTTAAAAAAACAGACTAATTCATGCCAACATACACAATATTAAAATTATAAAATCAAAGTAATCCCTAAATTCCCTTTAATTTCGGAAGCTTAATTCCTTAAATAATGATATAATTTTAATTGGATATAATTTTCGTATGAATCCATGATTTTAGGAGTTTTTATTAAATAATAATTATATTTATTAGCTTTCCTATTAAGATTCTCACAAGTATTAGAATTTGAATTTCTTTAAACTTCTGAAGATTCCCGTTTTTTTAATAGGAGATATCATTATATAGCAAGATTTTTGAAGATTTAGTTTGTTATGGAGATTTTATAAGATTCGTTTTCTTCTCTATAAATACAGATCAATGGAATGTCACTCCACATTATTTGAGGTCAGTTTGCGGTTCTATTTTCTCCATCCTATGCAAGCGTTTGATTTCCTCCAACTTTTGTTCAGCCATTCTTTTATTTTTGCTCTTACTCTATGCGTTTTTACATTTCATTTTTCTTTGTTTTTTATATGCGTATCACCTCATTGTCAATACGTTTTTGCAGCTTATTCACCAACATCATTTGTTGAGGTAATTTTTATGATCCTCTTTACTTTATTTTTTTTTTTGTTATCTCTTCTCTTTACTCTTTATTCATATTGGTTATGTTTCCTATAAACTTAATATATCTCTTAGTTTTGTTCTTTGTACATTATATAATTCACCATCTATTTCAAATATGTGCCTTTGATTTATGATTCAGGTATGTTATGAATTGGTTTAGTTTTGTTCGTTGTTTCTTCAGACCCTTTTTTTTCCCTTCTTATTCATACCCCGCAGGATATCATAAAATCGGCTCCTTATCTTTTGTTTGCGTTTTTTCAAGAAAGAATTGATTGCCATTAGAGTTTAGATGATTTTTTTTTTTTTCTGGTAATGCATTGCATTCCTTCAGCTTGTCTCATTTTATCTTCTGCTTCTCTACCCCTTTAATTTCTAATAATCTGTTTTCAGGATGCAACGTGAAAAGAGATAGATGGGAGGATGAGATAATTTTCCATTTATGATTATGTCTCTTTCTCATAATTTCCATCATTAACCATGGTAGAGATGGTGGCGTGCATGATTGCCAGGAAATTATTCCGTTGGATGCTCTTCTTATTTTATACTCGGTAGTGTATTATGTATGTATTGTGATAGAAGTAGAAGTAGAAGATGTCTCTAGGGTGTGTTGCCATATTAAAACCATGGTAGTAATCATAAAATAGATGTCGTAGGCATGTTGCTTTTTAATCGGCTTAATTCAATTTGTATTTAAAATAAGTCACGTTTACACTTTTCACTGAATATTTGATTTCCTTGCAATTTTTGGTCCTACGGTTCTTTCATTTTAGCTACATTCCTGTGTTGCAAATTCTGATCTAATGGTTGCATAATTTAAAATGAAAGTTTGGAATATTCTGTGTGCATTCAAAATCACAAGAGTTCAATATATTCGTCACCACAATTAAAGATAATTATTTACGCAAATCACTTTCCATGATTCTTGGATATAATAACTGTACATTAATTTCCAATTATTTACATAATAATAGAACATTGACTAAATTTTATATTTAAAACTTATATAAATTAAAGTTAATTCTAAAATAAAAACTAATTCTCTCGCCAAAAAAGTTAATATTGATTTTTATTCATATATCTAATTAGATAAATTTTAATTATTATTAATTAATATTCTATATATAGTATATGTATTTAATTTAATTTTATAATTAATATAAAATTTAATAGTAATCATAAAATTATATAAAAAACTAACATGCATATTGATTGAAAAAACTTTCGTTGTTTTTTAAAAGTTTAATATTTTTTTGCTTTATCCAAAAATAAAATAATATTAGTTTTTTTATTTATTCCAATAGTAATAAAATATTTTGGATTGAGTTTGAAATTCCCTAATAAAATTAAATGATTTATAAATTTTTATTATTATTTTTTTGATTTTTTTTAATTAATCTGAAGATTGAGATTGCCTTCATTCTTATATCTCAATTTGAATAAGCAAAATAGATTATACAACTTTTTTTTGTATATAAAGAATTGGTTTATTTAAATATTTATGACCAATAAATTACAATAAACTAACCATTCCAGATATGAGAATATTTTAGTTTATTAAGGTCAATAAATCAAACCCCACATTTTTTGGAAATTTGTTAATATTTTAAATATTTTGATTAAATAATAAATACTTTGGAATTGTGATCTTATTGGCTGAATGATTATTTGATGAGATTTGTTCACTAAAATATCCATAATTCAAATTTAGATAATAAAACTGATTAAATGGGTCAGATTTAGTATATAGATTTTATTAATATCATTATTTAATTTATTTAATTAGTTTATTAAGGTCAATTAATCAAATCTCACATTTTTTGGAAATTTGTTAGTATTTTAAATATTTTAATTAAATAATAAATTCTTTGGGATTGGGATCTTATTAGCTGATTGATAATGGGATGAGACTTGATTTAGTATGTAGATTTTATTAATATCATTATTTCATATATTTAATTACTTTATTAAGTTCAATTAATCAAACCCCACATTTTTCAAAAATTTGTTAGTATTTTAAATATTTTAATTAAATAATAAATACTTTTGAATTGTGATCATATTGGTTGAACTATTATTTGATGAGATTTGCTCACTAAAATATCTATAATTCAAATTTAGAGAATAAAATCGATTAATTGGGTCAAATTTAGTATATAGAATTTATCAATATCACAATTTAATATATTTAATTAGTTTATTAAGGTCAATTAATCAAATCCCACGTATTTTGGAAATTTGTTAGTATTTTAAATATTTTAATTAATAATAAATACTTCGTAATTGTGATCTTTTTAGCGGAATGATTATTTGCTGAGATTTGCTCACTAAAATATCTATAATCCAAATTTAGCGAATAAAACCGATTAATTGGGTGACATTTAGTATATAGATTTATTAATATCATTATTTAATATATTTAATTAGTTTATTAAGGTCAATTAATCAAATCCCAGATTTTTCGAAAATTTGTTAGTATCTTAAATATTTTAATTAAATAATAAATACTTTTGAATATTGATCTTATTGGCTAAATGATTATGTGATAATATTTGCTCACTAAAATATCTATAATTTAAATTTAGAGAATAAAACCGATTAATTAGGTCAGACTTAATATATAGATTTTATTAATATCATTATTTTATATATTTAATTAGTTTATTAAGGTCAATTAATCAAACCCCACATTTTTCATAAATTTGTTAGTATTTTAAATATTTTAATTAAATAAGAGAAAAGTAATTTTTCCCAACTTTTTATCATACTTTAATTTTCATATTCAATGGTAACATCTTGAATTTCAGAATGATTTTAAACTCTATGTTTTTCCCAACTTTATTTTTATGGTCATAAAATGGTGGTAGGTCAATTATTGTTTTCTTTTCCAAATTTTTTTTTAAAGTTTTCATTTTAGTCCCTTGATAATATGTATCCAGGGACCTATTTGTAATTTTTTGAAAATTTTTTGGGGTCAATATCTAATTTTTGAAACATTTGTTATGGTTAAAATTACAAAATAGCTCTAAAGGGTACCAAAGTGTTAATGGAGAATACCACACAGTACCAAAGTGTCGGGTTTCAAACCACAAGGTACCAAAGTATAATTTACCCTAAAAAGAAAATTCGTAATATTGAACTTCACTTGAGTTAAAAAGTATTGTGCATGTAATGTTATTGAACTAAATATGAAAATGCTAGAATTAATGAATGATGAAATCATGTTCATTTACTAATATATGCTACAAAGGCATGAATTAATGTCTTAATAAGAATTTGAACTCTATATAATTGTTTTAGGATTTAGGGTTTAGGGATTAGGGTTTAGGGTTTAAGGTTTGGGGTTTGGGGTTTAGGGTTTAGGCCCCTTGCGCTGGAGCGCATGCCCAATGAGCTCGAGCACATGCCTCATGCCCGTGCCTTCGAGCGCAATCCCCATGCGCTAGTGCGCATGCCTCGAGCGCATGCCCCATACGCTCGAGCGCATGCCCCATGCACTCGCCTCGAGCCCATCCCCCATGCACTCGAGCGCATGCCTCGAGCCCATGCCCAATGTGCTCGAGCGCATTCCCTATGCCCGTGCCCTAGAGCGCATGCCTCGTGCCCTCGAGCACATGCCCCGTGCCCTCAAGCGCATGCCCTATGCACTCGCGTCGAGCCCATGCCCCATGGACTCGAGCGCATGGCTCAAGCCCATGCCCAATGCGCTCTATCGCATGCCCGATTCGCTCGAGCCCATGCCTCGAGCGCATGCCCCATGCCCGTGCCTTAGAGCGCATGCCTCGTGCCCGTGTCCTAGAGCCCATGCCCCGTGCCCTTGAGCGCTTGCCGGGCCAGTCGTGGGGCATCATCGAGCATCTCCCGGCCAAGTCATGGGCAACTCCCGGGCCGGCCAAGTCGTGGGAAACTCCCGTGCATCAATGGGCAAGTCATGGGCAACTCCCGGGGGGCATCAATGGGCAAGTCATGGGACATTATCGGGCATCTCCAGGCCAAGTCATGGGCAACTCCCGGGCAAGTCATAGGGCTTTTGCCGGCCAAATCCTGGGCAACTCCCTGGCATCAATGGGCAATTCATGGGCAACTCCCTAGGGCATCAATGGGCAAGTCATGGGGCATCATCAGGCATCTCTTGGCCAAGTCATGGGCAACTCCCGGTCAAGTCATGGGGCATCTCCTGGGCCAGCCAACTCTCGGGCATCAATGGGCAAGTCATGGGCAACTCCCGGGCATCAATGGGCAAGTCATGGGGCATCATCGAGCATCAATGGCTTTGTTATTGAGTGACTGAATGGTAGGAAATATGTTATGCCCCATCCATATTCTCGGTAACAAACTAGAGGGGTTTGTTCCCTGATATTGCTATTCCATTCATTTCTTCATTCTACCATCAATTCATTCGTTTACTGAAAGAACTGTAAAATGCTCGGGTCTTTCGATAGAGAGGCAGTCCTTCCATCATCAATCTTTCTCTCTACACACCCTTCACCAATCTTTCGATAGAGGTTCTAAGCTTAACCTTTCCCAACACATCCAGGGCCAGTCATTATATAACGTTGGTCTTTATCTTCGTCGACCTGTATTTACTCATGGTCAATTATATGTTGCAATGTCCAAAGTTCGATCCAGAGCAGGTTTGAAGAATTTGTTATGTCATAATTGTTGGAGATTGTGCCCTAGGGCCAATCATTTTATTTGATAAATATGTTGTGAACATATTATTAATTTATGGAAGATAAATTAATGTGTTGTCATATCATTTGCATGTTTACTATGATAACGTCCATGATTAATTATGAGATAATTAATCTAAAATTGTCCCTGGTCGATTATTTTTGTGGGAGCAAAAATGAACTAAGACCAGCATGACCTCGGTGCATGAGATGCACGCACTAGATGCTGGGACGAGAGTCATGGTGCAATTACGTAAGGTGGTTACGAATTGCTGGACTGACCCGGAGAGTCCTGCATGGGTTTAGTCATCAGCTAGTCTCTCCTAGTACGCCTGTAGCGATGCCTTTGACCTGAGGTCAATGACTATTCCAGCGTTGCAGTTGTCAGTCTTTGGCTTAGTCTAACGCTGCCCGTAACAGGGTAGTTATACGGGCTGAGTACGGGACTGGTTGATTGCTCTGCAGTGGGATGTGGATTGGCCAAAATGGGATTTTGTCCCTCATTAAGATGAGAGATATCTAACTGGCGCCCTCGATGAGTCTGTCCAGGAAAATGCGTGGCCACGCTGGGATTTGGGACTTACTCAAGGAATCGAGAAAGTTGAGGTTTGGATTATGGATGACATACCTGTGCCTAGTCCATGACCAAGATATCGTAGGACAAACGGATCACGTACACGGAGGTACTGAGGTTAAGTCGTTCTTCCGGTTACCGAACGATCACTCACGGATTTTGGGTAGTTGTGATGGCTTGCTAGAGTCCGCTCACAACTTGTAGGTCATGGGGATGCCCTACTGCCATTATTGCGTGGGGCCTGCTGGGTCACACACGAGCAGGATCTGATCACCATTCGAGAGGGACACGAATTAGGGTTAATTCGTGGGTCACGCGAGTGACACGATTTAAGACACAGAGGAAATGTCTGGGACATTAGGTCTGGTCTTAATTAATCTACAGATGACATATTTAGATTTGTGGGACAAATTTAAATATTAATAATTGAATATAATTAATGAGATTAATTATAGGCAATTTAAATATTAGGAAAATAATTCTGGATAATGTTCCTAAGAGTTAGGAAATTATTGAATTATAAAATTCCTAATAAATAGGAGGGTGGCGCCTCATGGGATAATTTTGGGTTAAATAAAATTGTTTTATTTAATTCAAATATTATTTGAAATTCAAATGGAGATTTGAAATTCAAAAGATTTGGTGATATCTCCCAAGATCTTTGGTGAATCAAAAATAAGGAAGTTTTTGATTAATTAAATTCCAAAGATAAGGGGAGGGGTTAGGCGCATATTAGGTGGGTCCCATTGGGAGATTTGATCTCTCAATTTGATTCCCCAAGATTGCATTTTGAATTTAAATTATAATATTAAGGTAATATTATAATTATAAATTCAGACCTAAAATAATTATATTATCAGAATATCTTTATTTTAGGAATTATTAAATCACCAAATATTTTCCCTATAAATAGGGTGCAAGTCGACTTGCCCCATATGCTAAGCATTGAAACCCTAGTTTATTTTTCCTCCTAAGAGTTAGAGAGAGAAAAATTCCTTTGCACACATATTAGAGAATTTCGACTTTCTCTAAGAGTTAGAGAGAGAATTCGAATTTGCTCTACAAATTAGGGTTTGAGAGAAGAATAGGCAAGAAGGAGTTCTTGTGGGGGGATTCTTCTAGCGCCACCTCTAAAAGTCTGAATCATCAAGAAGGAGTTCTTGATATTCAGAGGTCTGTAGATTGGTCCCAGAAATTCTTTTGAGAAAAGAATTTGGAGGCTAGCACCTCGGTGGTCAAAGAAACTGTTCGTGTGGATTACTGGCAGAGGGAGAACTCTGGGAGTGGATCCGTGGAACTCGCCCCGTACAACCAAGTTTTGAAACTCTGAGGTATAACACTAACCAAAAGTTTTAAATTCTACTAGCGGATCCGTTCGGGAATCTTAGGACCTAGGCGTTTTAATTAATTTTATTTTTGCTTCCGCTGCCCTTGGCGCCTAGGATTCCCAACAATAATGACTATCCTCAAGCTGACATGTCCACAAACGTTGTTTATCGCGAGGTTTTTTTCCAAATATTAGTTCATTTGTCTTTTTGTAGAACATTATATTTTGTTGTATTTAGATGTAATTCATTTGAAACAACTTTTAGAACATCTTTTTATGTTGGTCGTTAGTATTTATAATTTTTATTGATTCACTTTTATGTTCAACATTTTTTTTTTGTTTCTCTTTTCGTTGTTCCTTTATGGGTATAATTATATAGAGCTCGAGTTTTTNTTTTTTTTTTTTTTTTTTTTACTTTATGAGTTGTTGCTCCATGCGTACAATTATATTATATAGTGGGTATAATTTTTTAATTCCATGAGTTTCACGTGAGTCTTCATAATGTGATCTAAATTATTTGCTCGATTCTAATGGATATCCACCACCCGTTTCCAACACGTGTTACTTGAAGAACTATTTGGTTCTTTTCTCTAAATATATTTGCTCACTTGTATTTTAATTAATTATTTGCTCACACTGATCAGAGTCTAATAACTTCACAAAAAAATAAATATTTACCTCAGATTTAAAAATGAGTACAAACTCAAATAATAATAATAATAATAAAACTGAAACTTGAGAGACTAAAAAAAATAATGCTACTTTAAGATCATGAGACAATTCACACAATTAAAATAAATTAATTAAGTTTAAGTAAGATATCAGAGAAATGAAAAAAGGTTACATATTTTAAGAATCAAATTTTATAAGGTCCACTGTGTTATATATTTTTCTTATACGCAAAATTTTTTGAATTGATGTATTCTACTATCAAAGTATATTTCAGCAGATTATTATGTGATCCTTTTTGGTACCAAGTTTCAGGAGCATCATGTTGTTAATGTCACATGACTCATGGTGCTAACAATGTTGTTTCTCAAAAGTATTTAGCATACTATACTAATTTAAATGAATTTAGTTTTTACCAAAAAAAAGAAAATCGAATTAGTGTCATCATCATCAATTATAATCAATTATAATATGTTAATGAAAAAGAAATATAAAAGAAGTTGTTGATAAGCACCGTGTGAAGGAAAGTGCAGAGCCACGTATTGAAAAGAATGAAGGAGAGCCCACTTGCAAGGACTTTTTCCTCCCTTTTTATGAGTGAGTTTGAATTGACACTCATCGTCTAGTCATGTGGATAAATCTTTTTTGTTATTATTATCAGCTCTCATAATTTCTCTAATTATTGATTGATACAATTTCACTAAATAACAAGCTCTATCAAATTTGCGACATGATGATTTCTACGAGAATCATCTTACCATAGGACAAAAGACCTTTTATTTTTGGCCTGAGGACAAAGACCTTTCATTCTCTAATATTAAGTATTAACTAATTCGGATTCATTACTTTGATTTGTATCATTGTATGTACGAATGACGATTCACTATGTGACCTACTTGTAAATAATATGCTTCCGTTCATGTATGACTCTGTTTAATCAAAAGAAATACATTTGTAGAGTTATTGTGGAAGTCATAGTTATTTACTTTATTTAATCAAAAGAAATACATTTTTTAAAAAAAAAAGAGTCAAAACCCCGTTTTGGTCCACAAATTATATATTTTTGGGCCTTCAAAAAGGACCGAAGCCCAAAGGTCCACAAATTATGATAAATTTTATTTGCTCTTAAAATTATTTTTTATTCTATTTTAGTCTTTAAATTTTTATATTTGTTCTATTTTAATCTTCAAAATATGATTTCATCTAGTCTAAACTGTTATTTTTAATTTGAATAATTAAAATAGACTAAATATTGGGATTATTAAAACTGAAACTGAAAATAGACTAAATATTGGGATTATTAAAAAAACACTCTTCAAAAGAAAAAATCTTTAATCTTTAAGACTTATTTCATAATTTGAAGACTGAAATAACTATTTGACGAGAAAAAAAAAAATCTCCGTTTATCGTTGAACTTGCTTATCTGGGTCAGTGAGAATGAATTATGCATCACAGTGGTGCTGTTCTGTTCTATACTGTCGCAGTCTTCAACCAATCTGACAAGAAAAAAAAAAGTCTTTAACCCAAAAGTCATTTTAACTTTGAAGTTAAATAAAAATAAAAATAACGAATTTGGCCAAACAGAACTTTACCTTCTCATTCTTCATCTTTCTATTTGTGCCAAGTTACACTCTCGTACGCAATTTCCCCAATAATCACCATTATAACTCAATTTGATTGAAAAAGAACATTTTGAAGTCAAATTTTGTTTTGTCTCAGTGTCTCCCACTTAGCTTGAGGCATTGGTAGTTTTTTTTTGTCCTCAAATATTTTTTTAAAGTAAAACAAAATGAGTACGTTTTATCTAATTTCAAAGACTTCACATTCAAAGAGTCCTATTCTGATTTGATTACCTCTAGAATGCAAACAACACAAGGGTCTAAATAAATAATTGAAATATATGAATTCTCCATAGATTAATTATAAAATCAAGTAAAAAAGGATGATATATATTTAGAAAAAAAAAATTGTGAGGGCAATGTAATGTAATTAATTAGATCAATATAAGTTGGTGCAGACATTACTTATTATTAAAGAGCAGAAACAGAGAAGCTAGGAAGCGCAGTTCACAGAAGCGCGCACACACACACAGAAAAGCACTAATTACATTGTTCCTAAATAGTAATAATAATAGTAATAATTATACTTATAAGTCCATGGACATGGCATTATCATTTTGCTTCCAAATAAAATTGAAACCATAAATTAAGTAAATGGGCCTAGATGGGCCTTCATGGTAACCATCCCGGCATGTAATTATTCACGCTTGGGCCTGCTGTCACCACTAATACTGGATCAGTCTGATATCTGCGCTTCAACAATTTCCAATATTAATTTGTGAAAACATCCCAAATAGTAAATATATATATACATTAAAGTATGTAATGTATGTAACATATATAATTACTAAACCTAGTTACCAATGTGCTTAAATTATTAAATAAAAATAAAACTACATATAATTCTCGATCAGAATAATAGCCTAATTAATTATCCGAAAGAAAAAGGTTGAATTAATGAAGTTGTTGAATGCATGCATACCCAATTTGCAAGGTTGGTTCACAGTCCAATGGATGAAAGAAGCCATCATCCTGAGTTTGAGTAGACTGCCTCCCATATCCCATTTCTTCAGCACTCGGATTCAATTGCAGTGGATTTATTTGGTACCCTTCCAACTGCAAACACACACCACCCAACTTCACTATAATTCTACAAATATATTATGAGTTTATGACATCATATCTATATACATATAAATACACATATACACACACACACAAAACTTATTTATGAAGAAATGAGAGATGGGTCATCAAATTAAATAAAGAACAGAAGCAAATGTTAAGAAAACTAATTGCTCAATCTCTATAGTTTATCAAAAATTTTAATTTAATTTCTATCGTTTATTTTCTTAAAACCAATTCATATAGTTGTTCAGAGTTCACTAAGTTAGCATATCATAACATATTTCCACAAAAAAAAGAAGAAGAAGCATATCATAACATATAATGACATTGTACTTTGCTTATACTGTATACACAATAAAATAGTTTTGTATTTAGTTCTTCTGTAGAGTTAGATAAACAATATCATCAGTTCATTACAGATATGAACTATTAATAATCAAAATTTAAAATTTACGAAGTATATATATAATTTAATTTTTTTTTTAAACAAACCATAAAGAATGAGTTAAAAATATCAGTAAATTATGGGGATTAGATGGTTAGTTTTGTTAAAATGTTCGAGATCGTCCCCCCACAATTTGAGGAACATTATTTTTTATTGAAAGTAGGGTTCATTAATTCCTAAATACATTACTGCAATAAGTTATGATATATCTTCTTCCTTGGCAATCACTTAAAAATCACACAGTTTTCCCATTTCAACTCCATGGTGTTGAACCTTATATATTCAGATATATGAATGCATGGTTCTTACCCTTGCTCTAAGCGACCTGTTTGCCTCACCTAGTAAGTGTTCCTGCATAAATATTGAATTCAATGTGTGAACCAGAGGGGAAAAAAAAACGTACGTGGTACAAGACACCAAAAACTCACAAAGTGTGCTGTTCTTTTCATACCTTACGTTGAAGATCAGAGAGCTGATCCAGCATAAACTGGGTCTGTAAAACAAAATGTATTAATTATAACAAAAAGCATATATAGCTGATATACACCTATTGTACTGACGTAGAAGTCTACCCAGGAATCACACTTAATGTTACAATTTCATACAAAGAAAGACGAATAAGAATGGTGCAATCTCATATAGGAAAAATCTACGGGGAGCTTGGTACTCAACCACCCATTGTTAGATCTAATAAGTATGTCTCGAAATTTGGATAAAAAGATTTTGTTACAGTATTATGAGAAATAACTTAAATTGTTATTATTTTTTAAGACAAATTTATTAAATCCAACAACTGTAAGTTAGTTCAGATGCGTGAACACCCGAGCTTCTTGTAACACAGTCTTCTCATATCTATCCTATATACAACGATCTATCTCTTTCATATTTGTAATTTATGAATATTTTGTATATAATATATATGATTATATATGGAATTATATATGTATTCTTATATAGATTATTGTCATAACTCATATATCTATTTATATACCCGTGTTGATCGGATCTGCTTCAATGAAGAATCAAGCTGCCTTTCAAGCGACTCAAGCTCTTTGCTGCTTAGAGGTCCAAGATCTTCTCCCATGAGGTTCCTGTTCAATTTAACAGTATATATAAATATATGAGAGTTGAAGTGCATGCAATGCAATATTTACTGTATAGGATATTATTTTCTATTTGAAAATTATAAAGACAAATGTTAATATAATAATTAGATTAAGAGATATATATGGAGGTAGCTAGGGTTCACTCTTTTAACACCTTTGAGATCGTTGCAGGGCTTCATAACGTGCCTTCAGCTTCAAATACTCCTGCTGACTACTTAACTCCTGCTGTTAATTACACTAGCAGCGTCACGTTAATTTTGTGCTAATTATAAAGGATAGATATATACAATCTAGTAATGATATTGGTATTATATATAAATCATGGAAAGTAATAGTTTACTTTTCTAAATTATTACAGAAAGTGAAGCCTTTAAAATTGAAAGAACAAAATATTAATTTTGAAGTTAAAGTAAAAAACTGTGTAATGTGCTCAAGGATAAAATTATGACTTCTATAAAACATATAAGTAAATCCCATGCTTCCATATAGTAACTAAAAATTATTTATTTTTACTTGATTTATTTGGCACAGATAGTTTTGATACAGCGACTTCGAGTATTTTCATTTTTAGCTTTTATGGGCCAAAACATTAACTTGATTTAATGTTTGTATAAGAAAAAAGGAAATATATAAGAAAAGAAAGAAAAAGGGAGAAAGAAGCTAAAGCTCTCAATACCTTAATTAATCTCAGTCTAACATTGATACTTCTGATGGATATACTTCAAATTCTAGACTTTATAATAGGGAAAATCATAAAAAGCAAAAAATAAGATTCTGTTTTTGGGTAAAGAGATTAATTTCTTTAAGTATGTATAAACGTTATTATATACAAGGAATTCAATCATCAATCAGCAGCCCCATGCAAGCAATTTTGAAAAACACAACAAAACGCTCCAATGTAGGAGTTTGGTCAAACAATATTTACTTATAACCTGTGCTCCCTAATAAAATTAAGAAAGACTACTTACTTACGCTACCCTAAGTGGCTTTGTTTTTTTGCTTACTTTTTATTTCCTTAGGAAGTTATTAGGTTTTGGAGTGCTTGACAGATATATTACTAGACTTTGTGTGAAGATCCAATCTCTCTCTATAAAAGTTTTTAATTTGAAATCCAGACTCCTAAGATGTTATGAGATCCTAATTAACCTGATCCCAAATCAAATTATGGTAGACCTATAGTCTTGATAAGGGTTTAGCACAAAAGCATCTCTCATGATCAAAATATACTATTATCTGATATGGCCATATAAGTGTTATTATAACTATCTGCCCTAATTAAAAAAATTATCCAACATTGAGTATATCTTCTTATGTTGACCCAAAATCAGAAGACATTAAGCTTATGGGGTTAATCTACTTCTATAATTCCCATTTAGTTTAATCAACCCTTGATTCTAAATTGATATCATGATATATTTGGCGCAATTGATGTCTGAAGAAGAATGTTGAGGTGGTGCTTATGAAGTTGCCACAAGGTTTGGGGCAAGGACCTAAATGCCAAAGAAGACTGAGAAATCCTTTGAGAGAATCTTTCTCTCTTTAAAATATCAATAAAATATACTTCGAGCAACGAATTCTTTTTATTCTTTTGAAGTGCTTATAAATGCAGATGCAATATGTAATGAATTGCAAAAATATATACGGGATAATAAAAAATTACCAAAGTGCTAAAATAAAATATATAATAACCAACTAGAAAAAAAAAAGACATTACCAAAGCTTCCCTTGTAGAGACATTAGGTTCAGGTGCTCCATAGTTGCATTTCTGGTACCTCTCAAGCGTCTTGAGCATGCTATATAAATGTCACATAAAATTAAACACAAAACCATTCAGAATGAACCGTTCAATATGTATGTAAACAAAATAAGAAAGATAAAGTATCCACAAAATTTAAGACAGTTTAGCTTCATTAGTCAGAAGACTGAACGTAATCAAAAGATAACTGAGACAAAAACCAGTTAATTTCATTAGTTAAAGTACATGTAACACATAATTAATTTATTCCTTGTATATTATTTGTTGTTTGTATATATCTATATAATCTCCGGCGAGTGATCAATGACTAACTCAGTTTTTGTTGCATTTAGTCAAAAGTAGTAAAATATCACTCTATTAATTACATCTTTTGTCTCTAAATCTGCTTATAGAAGGCTCTCCTCATCTATTTTTTTTTTCAAAAAAGAAAAACTAATAGTGTGCAGAAATTCTAAGACTAAAATATATGAAAGAAATATTTTGCCTCCATTTTGTCTTCTTCTACTGCAGATTTTCTTAAAAAAAATGTTACCTGTTAGTGTTACATACCCTCCATGGAAATCGAGAATCAAGGGTACACGATTATGCTTGATTACTGAAGAATAAAAAAAAATAAAGAATAGTAATATATAACTCTTGTGTTGGTATCATAAGAATGCCTTCTTCATCTATAAATGTTATCGATTAAAAGAATTTGTATATATTTATATATCCTACGGACATTAGGGTGCTCATTTTCATTTATGAGTCTTTGTATAGAAGTGGGATCTGAGACTGAGACCCAGAATTGCTTTGAAATTTGAAGAGAGAAGAAAAGCACTGTTGGGAAATAATAGTAACTTGGGAAAAAGCAAAATTTGGAGAATCCTATCACATCAGTACGTATATGGTTGAGGAAGGAAGGAGATCAGAGGAAAAAGGTAACCATTCTGATGATTTTACAAAACCAACGGTCCAAAGTCTAAACTACACATGTATGTAGTTTTCAAAGAGAAGGAAGCAAAAAGACTCGAAAGTGAAAGACCGTCTTGATCTTTTTATAGTTCTGTGAAATGAAATCTTTTTGGCTGTGGATCGGAGATGAAAGAAAGAGAGAGAGAGAGAGAATAAGGAGAAAACGTGGAATTAGGGATAAACGAAACCCTAGGCACAGAGATCGATTTGACTACTTGTTGGAAGGAAAGAAAGAGAACGATAATGTTGAGTGGTTCTTGTACTAATTAGGGCTTAATTGCATAGTAAATAAGCCTGACAAGAGAGATGAGCACTGGATCTGTTTGAATCGCGAATTACGGCAATTTCTGAGGATGAGAGAGAAAGAGCGAGAAGGCGAAGGGTTTTTTTGTTAGAGAGAGAGAGGGAAGAAGAAGAAGAAGATCGAAGAAGATGAGAGAAAGAAAACAAAGTCAATACAACAGTAGTGATATCTTCGTTTCCTTTTTATTTGTTTTCTTTTATGGCGTTTCCAGTTGCAGATCTAACAGCAATACGATCACAGAAACACTCAACCTGCTAAAAACGCCGAGACATTCACCGAAACGGAAAAATCGAAACAGTGAAAAAAGAAAATCAACTTTTCTCATGTTTCTAAAATTTTTCTCTCTTTCTTTCTCTCTTTCTCCAAAAAATAAAAATAAAAATTAACCCTGGATGGGGCTACATATATAGAGCGAAAACAGCAAAAAAATGTTGCGATCGATGGAGATCTCGGAAGGCGAATCAAAAGCCAAAAATGAAGGGATTGGAGAGAGAGAGAGAGAAGACGAAAGAGGGCTTTGAGAGTTCCTTTTTTGTGCTTGGTGAATATGTATGTATGTATGCAGATAAGGTGTTTGAAGAAATAAACAAAAGAGTAGTATTAGTATATAATGCATTTTTGTGAATGAATACCTTGAACTACTGCAAAACTCGTACAGCTTTCCTCTATTGGAGAAGATGATGAGAGCAACTTCGGCATCGCAAAGAACGGAAAGCTCATAGGCTTTCTTCAAAAGCCCGTTTCTTCTTTTCGCGAAGGTCACTTGCCTGTTGATTTTGTTCTCAATTCTCTTTAACTCCACTCTTCCCCTTCCCATCTCTCTCTAATTGCTTTCTAATTTTGGTTCTCTCTACGTGTATATATATAGATACAGAGAGAAGAAGAAGAAGAAGAAGGAAGGGAGAAAAATGGTGGAGTGAGGAGGCTATATATGTGTATTATGATTATTGTTGTATGTATGTTTGTGCTTAAGAATCTTGGCCAATGTAAACAGCAAATCTCATAATATTCTCTCTCTATCTTTAATAATTTGTGAGAGAGTGTGTCTTTTTCTCCCAGCTATCCCACCCTGTGCTGTATATGCGTGTTTAACAGAGGGTGATAAGGACACGAGCTGAATAACACCACAATGTAAAAGCTTTAAAAGGGGTTTTGTTGTATACACGTAAAGTGAAGGAGGAAGAAGATGATGGACGGTGGGGATTGGGGAGGGTGTAAAGGTGGGGAAAGGGAGTGAGAAGTAGGGGATTAGGGGATTTATATGTGAATGGGAAAAATGAGAAATATAGGAGGAATCCTTAAAAGGGAGGGAAAGAAAGAAGGAAGGAAGGAAGGAAGGTAATGAATGAAATGTGAGTGGTGGTGGGAGGGTACGTGTCGAAAGATGAAGCATGGAGAAACTCTGATATCCACTGACCATTTTGGGGTCTTGGCCAATCATGTGACCTAACCTTAACTAGCTCCTCCATTTCTCTCTTACCTTAATTACCCCCTCCATCTTTTTTTTTTGGCCCACCCAAATTTTACCCCACTAATTCATCAACTCCTATAGTATATTAAGTTAGGATAATGGAGTCTCTCAATAATCAAGTTTGCTCACTAGATGGTTTAAGTAAGGTCGTGGGTTTGAATCCTGCTTGCAGCAACCAATTGGCCAACGACAAACTCTTAAATGAAGCACCGATCCGCGAATAATAAGTCTTTGATCTGTCGAGCTGGGGATACCTTGGGAAATCAAAAAGTCTCTCAATAAAAAAAATTACATTAACAAAATTTCAAACCCAAAATTTTATTTAAATTATATCAAGCTGTTTACCACTTAAACTAATCTTTATTCATGATTACCCCTCCTAGGGGTGTTCGCGGGTTGAGTTTAGGACGGGTTGGTTTGGGCTGGAATTTTCTGAGGGCGGGTTAGTTTGGGTTGGGTTTTGGGAAAAAAATATTTCAGACCAAACCAAACCAAACCAAACTGCAACGGGTTGGGTTGGGCGGGCTGGCGGGCTGGCCCATTCCAATTTGCAAACAATTTTTTTTTCAAAAATTTACTTGACTTTACAATTTTTTCATATTGAATTTTGATGAAAAAAATGTCTTATTATCATGATTCTTGTATTAATAATATGATTGAAAGTCATATATACTCATCTAAAGAAGTTGAAGTTTGGCGTATGCAAGTTAAACTTGATTAATTGAAAGTGAAGTTTAACTTGTTCAAGAGTCATATATATATATATATATTATATAATCATATTAACTATTATTTATATATATTTATATTGAAATAAATAAATGGCAGGCTCGCGGGTTGGGTTGGGTTGAACAGGCTCAGAATTCTGAAACCCGCAGCCCAACCCAAACCACTGCGGGTTGAGAATTTTCAAACTAAACCAACCCGTCAGCCCAAATCAAACCAACCCAAACCTGCGAGTTGAGTTGGTTTTAGCGGGTTGGCGGATTAACCCGAACCACTGAACATCCCTAACCCCTCCATTCACATTTTTTTTGTTACAAATGAGGCCTCATATTTTTTTTTCAGTAACAAAAAGTTTAGGTGAGTTGGATCATGTAGGCTCACCAAGATCAGAGTAAGCCTGCAGGTTTTACGAGCGCTTACAAATGTATTAAAAGATCATCTACCAACAAGATTCTCACATCGGCAGTGAGAATCGAACTCACAATCTTATGAGTTATGAGTCAACTCCTTACGAACTGGGCCAATCTTTATTGGCACCCTTACATTTTCGATTTATATTATCACCCTCTCCCTATATATTGCATCCCTTTCTAATTAATTACTTTCTACAACAACGAGATTAATTAGTAGAAATGTCTACGCGATGGATATTTTCTTTCTTTTTGGTACACTCAACTATAAATAATGCTTAAAATGCACAGTTTTTTTTTTTTAAAATGAATTTTAACAATTGTGTAAAAAAAGTTAGAGGATCTTTTATTAATTTTTAAAATTTAAACTTTAAAGAACAATAACTAAAGTTCATAGAGAGATTCCGTGCGTACATTTCAACCATACATAATTAAGTCTTTCCATTTCTATTATTCTTAAATCAATTTCATCTTTTCATCATTTGCTTTATTAAGGTTAATTGAACTCATATCGCCCAACAAAATATTTATTGATGCGGGCTTTATGTGATGAGCTGATCATACTCAGTGTTATTCAAAAAGAAAAAAAAAACATGACTGCCATAATTGATGATTTTTTTATTGTGCTTTTTAGTAACTCAATATTACTCATAACACGTTTTCTTTTTGACAAATTATATAGATTTGCTTGAACTTGCATATATCATCCAATTTTCTACTCCATTAATTAATCTTACCACCTAATTAATGACCAAGAGGTAGGTATCATTCTTCATTCATCTTCTTTCGTCTTGAGTGAATGTCCTAAAATTGAAATCCCCTTCTTCTAATTCGTCTTTGACATGATGATCAGTTGATATTAATAACGCGTCTTACTCACCAAAATCAAATTTAGTCATTAAGATGCATGCGTGCTGGAATTGGTCATCATATCACAAGCGGTAAACGAGAATTTTATAAAAGTGGTAATTTTAATTTGTTCCTTTTAATCTGCCGCGTTTAATACGGTTGTCATATAGTGCCATGAAAATAAAAAAGAAAAAAAGGAGTCTTGGAGTGTGAAATGAAAACGACATGACGCTTGCATACTCTTGGATGGTAGTACCAGTATATAGTAGCTTCTTCAATTCAGATTTTCTTTTTCTCTTTTTAAATATCTCAAGGCTTATTAATCATTTCAACAATGTTTGAATTATGAATATACATAAATATATATATATATTCATAAATATATATATATATTCATAAGAGAGAGGATTGTCTCAGTATATATATAGAGTTAGAAGTTTCTTTAATCAAGTAATGTAATACTTCTACACGCTCGACATTAGGAGCTGAGCCAACGGGTTATTCTTAGGGCAGCCCACTGTAAGGCTCATCCGTCCCACATACCAAACCTGACTCTGACACCATTTTGAAAGACCTAACTCACTCTAAAAAAACTTTTAAATGGAGAAGGCTGTCTCAATATATATTGTTAAAAGTTTCTCTAACTAAAAAAATTAACTTTTAAAGTGTGATTCTCTTAAATATTTATACTCGTTTAAGATGCTTAATACTGAAAATTGAATTAATTAATTATTAAATAAGATGAATTAAACTAAGGTGGATGGGGTTGAGGAGGGCATTATTATTTACCTACTTATATATTATGAGTGGATGAAACTAATTTAGAAGAATTGTTGAAAAAGGGTAGGGGATGATGTTTGTGTTTCACACCAGAAGGGAAAACGTATGTACTCCTATAAACTAGACATGTTATTACCTTAGCTGCCAAAACATGCGCTTCCACCATTACAAAATTTGATACCTTATTTTGTGGAAATTTGTGGAAACCCAACGTGATGCCTGCAATTCATGACATTCCATATTAGTGCTTTCACACAACCTCACAAGTGTGTCTCTGCTGTTTGTATACAAAAAGCAATTAACGTAAGTGAATAACAATTCTTCAATTGTTTCACCCCCCAAAAGAAAATTAATTAATTCAAATCTTAACTATTGGAGTAAGATGTTATTAACTCCATCTATTAGTATTATTTTCAGGCAGTAGTAATGCACCCACATGTTCTCTCTCTCTCTCTCTCTCTCTCTCTCTCTCTCTCTCTCTCTTATATTTAAAGAGAAACCAACGTGGTACCTAGCATTATATATATATATATATACTGAATTGAAAATAAAATTCATTACTGTAAATCGGCGACAAGTGCACAAGCAGGAGGTATATCCCTCCAAATCTTTATATCGAAGCAGAACTAATTGATCTTCCCATATGTACTTGAATTTTATTATGGTCAAAGTGTCATTTTGGTCCTAAATGTATGTCTTAATGTTCATTTTGGTCCATTATGTTTCAAAATGTTCAAATTGGTCTTAAATGTTGACAAAATGTTTCATTTTGGTCCAAAATATTGGTAAAATGTTTCATGTTGATCCCAAACTATTGAATTTGGTCATATTTCTCTCGTTTCTCATTTTAAGTTCAAAGGATCTTGTAAAGAAGAACTCGTGACTTTGAATTCGTCGCATTCGAATTTGAAACGAAAGAGATGACATCAATTTTGCTTGTTTGACCATAAAACGAATGGTCTACTTTTAGGACTAATTTGACTTTGTTTGCTGACGACCTCAACTTGATAGAGAAAGTACTCTTTCAGAATAATACGTAACTCTAAACTCTTTACATTTGAACTTGAAATGAGTCATATTCAATAGTTTGGACCAAAATGAAACATTTTGCAAACGTTTAGGACCAATTTTAATATTTTGAAATATAATGGACCAAAATGAACATTAAAACATACATATTAGGAACAAAATGACCCTTCAAATTCACTGGTAATAAATTTGATGTATATGTATCTTTCAACAAGAACTAGTGCTATCAATGCAAGATTTAAAAAAAATAGGATGTGAAATGGTAATAAGAAAATTATGTAATGAAAATGTAATGATAAATGGTGTTTGGATTGTTAGAAATGTAATAAAAAAAAGTAGAATGTGAAATTATGTAAAAAGGTATGTAATGGTTGTGGTTGGTAGAAATAATTATATGGGTTTTTGAAAATTGTATAGGGGTAGAATTGGTAATTGATAATGAAATGAGATTGAGATAATGAAATGATATTTTGACTTTTGGTTGTGGTTGTCATGAAATGAAATGGTAATGAAATTGTCTTGGAATTTGTGCTAAAGGTGAATATTTATAATGAAGGTTGAAGTAGTTTTATGTAATGAAATGAAAGGACCAAAATGTAAATAACATGGAAATTTTAAAAACCTTCTATTTGGTCCACGATTTTATATCGATTCAACGAATCAGTTCTTATGAAGTGAAATGTGTGTCTCGGCCCGTAAAAAATCGCATTCATTAACGATTGGGTCTCTCTCTTAAATTCAATGGCCAAAAACTAAATTCATGGACCAAAATAGAATAAACTTTACAAATTCATTGACCAAATAATTTATCTTCAACTAACAACAAATTATTATTCATAATTTGATAAATAGTTTCAACAGTATACCATATATTAAAAATAAGATAATTATTTGAAAAAATAATAATTTATTTGAAAGATTATTGTTTTTCAATTTTATTTTAAACTTTTTATACTACAAAAAATATTACCCATGTATATACTAGAGAATAGACCAAAATTTATATTTTCCATTCGGGCTATCTGTGTAAAGGTCTAAACGAAGACTAATCCCATTCGGGTTACAGAGACGAAATGGTTGAGCCCTCCCAATAATGTCGACTCAAGGGATCAAACTTTGGTCCTCTCACCTAGGGGGTAGCTCGTCAACTACTACACAAAACACTTGTTGGTCAAAATTGTATATTTTGATTACCCACGCATTGACTTGTTATGTTGATATAATTCCAAAGGTTAAAATATTTTTTTAATTAAATAGTATAAATATATAATATAATATAATATATTTGTAAAATAAAAAATATTTATATATTATTTTATTATTATATTATATATATGAGAGAGAGGGGGGAGGTATGAGTAAGAAAAAGAAAAATATAATAATAAATGATGAATAGAGAGAGAAAGTTGTAAGTGTAATAAATGAGGGTATTTAAAATTACTATTTTGCCAAATAACTTTTTTATATTTATATTAGAATATAGGTAATTATAGGTATTTGAATAGGGGTATGTTAGAATTGGGATGAAAAGTGTAATGAAATGATGTTGTAATGAAATAATATTTTTGTAATGAGTTTGTAATTGGTAAACAAACAGCTTTGTTGCACTATAGTTCAAATTATGTATTGAAAATGAAGATAATGAATTTGTAATGATTTTATAACCATTTCCCAAACACACCCATATTAGTTCAAGTAACAGATGATTTGACATTGAAAACCCCTACCCCATGAGGGTCCTCCCTCTCTCTCTCTTTACGAGAGTGTTACTTTGTTCGTAGGATTTTGTGGCGGCGGCGACTCTGGACTAGACATTCCACGACAGCTTCCTGGTTTGATTCTAGTTTTTGGGTGCTCTTCCACGGCTCGTTTCGTTTTATCATTTTATTATTGTTGCTTTGAGTCTGATTATTCTTTATTTAGAACAGTCACTAGAGTTGTTTGTTGTCCTGATTGGAAGTGTTTGTCTTTTTTAGATGACATTATTTATGTTTCCAGTTTTTTAGATGATTGTAGCTTTAGTTGGATCCCTAGATCCGCTAACTTGGCAGTTGATTGTCTTGTCAATTTGTCTGAAACGAAGATGGGTCCTCTTGGTTGGGTTGCAAACCCCACACCTTCGTCAGTTGATATCCTGTCTTGTGTTGTTGTTTATGGTAGGGAGGGGTTGACTATTTTTACTTTGTTTTTGTTTGTACTGTGCTTGATTTTGCCTTGTTATTGAATGAATTATGTTCCCGACAAAAGAAAAAAAAAATTATTTGACATTGTTTTAATAAGATAACAAGATTAAAATCTTGTAAACGTAATTATTTCCGTTAAAAAATTTTTCTACCCTAACCTGACTAAACCAGATGAGTAATGCAGGTCAAAATCAAATTAATGGGAACGAACTTCCAAATATTGGGTGAGGAAAAAAAAAAAAA
>QANZ01051349.1:80413-140734 GCA_003254925.1 Chamaecrista fasciculata | reverse complement strand
AGAGAGAAAGTTGTAAGTGTAATAAATGAGGGTATTGAAAATTACTATTTTGCTAAATAGTTTTTTTATATTTGTATTAGAGTTAAGTAATTATAGGTATTTGAGTAGGGGTATGTTAGTAATTGGATATGAAATATGTAATGAAATGAGTTTGTAATGAAATGATATTTTTGTAATGACTTTATAATTATAAAACAAATACCCATATAACACTGTAGATGAAGTTATGTAATGAAAATGGGGATAATAAAAAGATAATTGAAAAGTAATGTTCACCCAAACAGTCCCTAAATTACACAATATGCAACATGAAATATTATGAGAAAGTCAATTTATAGGCTGTTATATCTTGGAAGGGACCTTTTTATTTTTCTCAATAATTAAGAAATTACTTTTTAAGAATATTGACCTATCACGCCTCAAAATCTTATTTTTCTCCTTCAATAATTATTTCTAACACAACCAAAATAAAATTTTGTAGACTAGTTGGTAACACTGGCAATTAAAAAAAGTAAAAAGAAAAAACAACAAGATATATAATAGTGATATCAAGTTGAGACAGCATGGTATGGATATGGATAGTTGGCATTTGAATACAATTTATTGGGAAGTACATTACATAGATGGATGGGTTGAAACTTGAAATAACCGTTTGAATTGGTTAAAATACTGTTGGGCCATATGGTGTTTGGAAGATAGCACAATGAATGAATTATTCAAATTCAATGAATTTTATCAACTCACTTCCATCACCTCACGTCAAAATTGACCACCTGGGCCGTTCTTCTTTGAATTTCATCCAAACAGCACGCTCGCAGTTATATAAAAAAAAAAAAAAGTCAAAAGTACATTTTTTGTCCTCAAATTTTACATTTGTTTTTAATTTTATCTCTCATTATTTCATATTTTAGTCAATTTTATTATTTGTTTTTATTTAAATCAAATATTAATGACAAATTATACATGAATAATAACATATAATATAAAATTAATAAAAAAAAATTTAAGCCTTAATTCAGATTAAAAAATATGAAGTTTATTATTAATTTAGTGAAAAAAGTTATTCAATATGAAATATTAAAGATGCAATTGACAGAAAAAAAACATTAAAAATAAAATTAAAAGTTGATATAAAATTTAAAAAGCAAAATAACAATTTTTTAAAAGAAATTAACTGTCTTTCTTTAGTTTACTTGTTTCTTTTATCAATTATAATTTATTTTTTAGCTGTTGCATTAATGAGCAGCGACAGCGATTCATCAACTCATCACAGCGTACTTTCTCTTGAGGAATTCACGTCCTATTATTGTTTGATGGACGAGATACAAAACTTTGTGTCTTTTATTCAATTAAGTTTTTTTTTTTTTGAAAAAAAAATAAAAAACAGATAATATTTTCCAACCAATTGTTAGAGAATATTTCTCTTGAGGTATGCATAGAGAGATCCTCTTAAAGTTTGAATTAAATCCGACACATCGTATTTAAAAAATTCAATTATGCATTTAAAATTGAATACATATGTTTTTATTTTATTGGCCAAAGTCCTATTTTGGTCCCCCAGTTATGCTCAGTGTTCCAAATTGGTCCCCCAGTTATTTTTCGTTCCATACTGATCCCCCAGTTATGCAAAACTTAGACAAAATTGATCCCTCTAACAGTTTCCATCCATTTTTCTGTTAAAAATAAGATAAAATTGATTTTTAACTCCTAAAAATTAAAATTTTTTTACATTAAGGACCTTTTTTAACCAAAAAAATCTCTCGCTCTCTCCTCTTCTCTCTAAGCACTACTGCTAATCCCATTCTCAGATCTCAATCTGCTCTCAAACCCAAAGCTTCTCTGTTCACACCATTTGATCCTTCTTGTTCCAATCTCTGCATTCTCGTTCCTTCTCACTTCCATGGATTCCGCCGCTGCAATCCGATCTTTTCACTGTATCTCTCTCTTTCTCTCTCGCCTTCTGTAATTTTGCTTATCCATTAATGTGTTATGAATATGATAAATGCAAGCTCTGCATTTTCGAAGTTGTAGCCGCTTGAAAGTGTTTGTTTACCAGAAAACTCCAATTTTCGAACCACTTTTGTACTGTGCATTCGTTTAATTTGTGCGATCAAAATCCGAGATGGCTTTAATCACCTGCTCGATCTCTCTTAAGAAGTCGTCCCGCTCCCTCAGTACGCCGCCCATTGGAGACGACGGAGGTCTGAGAGAGAGAGAGATTTTTGGTGTAAAATAAACTAAAATCCCTAAGATATTTTTTTTCTTACATTTTGGTTCTATCGTAGAGAAAAAGGTCCTTGATGCAAAAAATTTAAACGTTTAGGAGTTAAAAATCTATTTTTTTCGTTTTTTTTAACAGAAAAATGGATGAAAAGTGTTAGAGGTACCAACTTTGTCAAGTTTTGCATAATTAGGGGGCCAATAAGGAATGAAAAATAACTTGGGGACCAATTTGGAACACTGAGCATAATTGGGGGACCAAAATAAGACTTTGGCCTATTTTATTTTATTTTATTCTTAAAAAAGTCCATCATCATGTCCACTTCACGCACACAAAGGGATTGCTAATTTTTAATTGTATTTATTCAGTGGTGTACCAAAAAAATTGTATTTATTCAGTGATTGTTTGTATACTTATGTGCGTGATGCTGATATTGTTCTTTATATTATTTATGGAAAACTGTAATATGTAATTTGGGCATACAATTACATATAATTGAGAGAGGATAAGAAATAATTAAAAAAATAACTCTTTTAACTAATAAAGCTATGTATGAAACCACATCACTAATTGCATATAATTCTCAAATTACATCATAAACTAACCATTATTTATATACATTTCATTATTACACCTTAATTTATATACTTTTAATTTATCTTGTATATAAACAACGTTGATCTTTGTCATAAAAAAAATCATATAATTTACATCAGCTCTCATAATAGAATTGAAATGAGTAAATTAACAATTTAATTTTTCAAAAATTATCAATTTGACAATTTAATTTTAAAAAAATTGAAATACACAATTTGATCATTAAAAAAAACTTAAATGGTATATTATTATTAAAAATGTAGAGTTATATAAAAGTAACAAATTTAAAATTTGAAATAAAAGATTACAAATTTGATTTGTCTAATAACATATTTGAATTAGAGTCGAGAAGTTATGAAGATATGGGTGGAAAAATTATGGAAGAAGTTATGAGTAGTTTTTTTTTAACTATAGAATAGATGTGACTAACATTTGAATTCATAGATAATTTTTTTCTCTAATTTTTATATTTTGTCAATTTTATGCTTTGACTAACTTCTTTTAATAAATAATGATAGATTACATCTTATTTTTTAATTTGAGTAAAAATTTGAGTTTTTTTTTCAATCAATTTTACATTACATGTTATTAGCCACATAGATTTTATCGTTAATATTTAGCTAAAATAAGAGAAAAAGATAAAATTGATCAAAATGGGAAACATTGTGAACAAAATTAACTATAACCAAAATATTGGGAGGACAAAATTGAGGGTTGGTATAAAGTTTGGGGATCAAAATAGTACTTTTGCCATGGGTTCATGATGGATGAGGTATAACTTCCACTTTGTATGTATGTATGTCGTATACAAGGCACCATATGTACATGAGACTCGATCACTCGAGAAATGAATGATGTTTAATGCATGGTAATTAAAAATGAGAACTGAATTAATCAATAATTAAGAAGAAGGAAGATGTACATAACTAATTAATTAATGTAAATGTTTGGGGCCGGGGGGGACCAGAAGGCAGCATTGAATTGAAGGAAGATTAAAGAGATGAATGGATGAGTAATTGGTATGATATGAATGACAAAGTTTGAAGAGAGAACTGTGAAAGTGGTCCAAATTAAAGTCATAGAGATGATTGGCCAAGTGTAACTAGAGCCATGATTGAGACTTGTATACTTCTTTCTTTTCTTTTCTCTTTCCTCCCTTTGATAGCGAGACTTGTTACTCCCACAATAAAAATATACATATAATGCCCCTACCTAGTAGCTATACATATCTATATTCTTTTACCACCTTTAATTTTCTCCATCCCTATTCCTCATTCCACTCAATCAAATTCCTTCCCTAACTTGTACTTTTTTTGTTGTAAAAACATGTTCAAATTAAAGACTCGACATTTAAATTTGTTTCAAACTTTAGGAATGGAGAGGGTGATTAATTAGAATAATTGAGTTTTAAAAAATGAATTAGAAGAACAAGTGCATGAAAAGTAAAATGATCACTCACCAATTAAGAAGATATACAAAGGAGAGTAGGCCTACATGATTGTGACTACCGACCACCTATGTGACTTTATTGGCATCATCATGAATCCTATTGGCCCCACTTGCTGCCTTTCATTTTGTGTTTTCTCCATCTGCCCAACCCCATTTTATTAATTATTATTATTCTTTCTTTTTCGTTGTACCCTAGCTAATTTATTTGATCCCCACTTGCATATATATTAATATAGAACAAACTCCCTTTTTTCCCTCAATTGTTACTGAGTCGAGGATTTGGTCCCTCAATTGTGGGAAACTACAACTCAGTCCCTCAATTGTACAATCCCGTTTACGTTTTGGTCCCTCAGGTCTGGTCCGTTAGTGATAGAGCTGTTAAGTGATGACGTGTCACCGTTATCTGCTTAGGTGGCCGTTAAATGCTTAGTTGGCATGCAAAATTAATATCCAACTCATATTCTCAATTTGTTAAATCAAAATTAAAAAAAAAAATTAGTGCGTGAACCCTAATTTCATCATCATCATCTTCATCTTCATCTTCCTCTCATTCCTCTCTCATCTTTATTCCTCGCCGCCGATCTGAAATTAGGATGGAGGAACTTCAAAATGGCTCGATTCTTCTTATCCCATTTAGTAATTTGTTATGAGATTCATGAGTACTTGAGTATGCTACTGAACATTGCTCTTAGAAATGAAAGGAAAAGGAAGTCAAACATATGAATTTACCAAGTATGTGAAACAGTGAAGTTAACCAAATCCTCAAACTTCCTGCGAATAAACCCTAAATTCAGCGTTCAAATCGCGAAACCCACTTCCTGCGAAACCCTAAATCGATTCATACAATCACAGAAAACAAAAACAAAAATCAAATCAGAAATCACTGCGAAAGCCTAAATCGATCTGCAATTTTTTTTTTTGGCCGACGCTAGGATTGTTCTCGTCGACGACTGGGAATTGCCGGTCCACCGGTGCGTTCTGTCGGCGAGGAGCGATTTCTTCAGGAACGTGTTCGTCGTCGGAGGGAGTACGAGGCTGGAATTGAAGGAATTGGCTAGGGATTACAAGTTAGGGTTCGATGCGATTGTGGGAGTTTTGGGATATTTGTACAGTGGGAGAGTGAGGTCGTTGCCTAAGGGTGTTTGAGTGTGTGTGGATGAAGATTGCTCGCATTTTGGGTGTCGACCTGTTGTGGCTTCCATGGTTGAAGTGCTTTAAACCCTAAATCTGGGCAATTTATGGGATGAAGATGAAGATGATGATGTTGAGGAAATTCTGGTTTAGGGACCAAAATGTTTTTTTTAATTCTGGTTTAATAAATTAAAAACCCTAAAATGAGTTGGATATTAATTTTGCATGCCAACTAAGCATTTAACGGCCACCTAAGCAGATAACGGTGACATGTCATCACTTAACAGCTCTATCATTAACGGACCAGACCTGAGGGACCAAAACTTAAACGGGATTGTACATTTGAGGGACTGAGTTGTAGTTTCCCACAATTGAGGGACCAAATCCTCGACTCAGTAACAATTGAGGGACCAAAAAGGGGGTTTCCTCATTAATATAACCCCTCTCACTTTTTTTCTTACCATATATGCTTCTCCCGGCTTCCATAGTCCATCCCTTTATTCTCTGTATTATTAATGAATCGCTGTCCTCCACAACAACATGCAAGACCCTCTCTGCATCTTGTCATAATATTCAGCAAATTAAGTAACAAATCCACTCACTCACTATACTATACTCTGCACCTTCAATTCGTCGTTACAGAAATTTCGCAAGACACCAGATCTATATATATGTGTTTTTATATATATATATATAGACATGACGATTCAGCTACAACATAATTCACCAAGAGTACTCTAACATACATGACAAGAATGTCACTCCATCTGCAACTTATGGTACAACATTGCTTGTTTGGTGTAAACAAATTAAAGGAATGTAATTATTTATTAATAATAACCAAACTCCAATCCAACAACATTATCCATCCATATTGTTGCTCTTGTTACGCTGATCTAGTCCATTTTCAACTTATATATATATACTTAAACGCATGCATGGACCTTATGTACAATATATATATATTAGCTAGCTAGTATTAATCCTATAAGAAGAATGCGACGAAGCAGTGGTATAGCTAGTGTACATATAGAGATGGATCGAGTGGGTAGCGCATTATATTATGTGAAGAGTAAAATTAATGCTATGCAACCACCCTATGGATATTGAAGTACATCTAATAAAAGGGATGAGAACTACATGTTTGTTAGTTTATGTGTGGCTATATTCTCCCCTAAGCTAAATGTCACCTTAGCTTTCATCTCATACCTACAATAATATATATATAAAATTACCACCTAGCTAGCTATAGCAAGATCATATCATATATATATATATATATAGTGCATGCGCATATATGCATGTGTGAGCTAGCTAGTGATCCATCCATCATATATCATATTCATTCCGGAGCTTGCTAAAATGCTAGGTGAGGATTATTGAAGTGAAGATATATGGAAGATCGAGATGAATAATTTGAGTGTGTGTGTGGGGGGACCATATTATTGTGAATGTGAAGATAGATAGATGAATGAAATGGTGGGGTAATGGAGTGGATGAAAGGAAAGAGAAAGAGTAATGGGAATGGGAAAAGGAATGCCAGAAAAAGGCAAACACAATCAACGTCAACCATAATAAGAGATGGACCTCTTTCCTTTTTTGGAAATCCTCTTTAATCCCACTTACCTAGCTACCCTCTACTTCTACTACTACGTACTACTCCATCGATATCACATTCTTCCTTCTATCTTCTATCTTCTATCCATCAATTCCTTTCATTTCATTTCAAATAACTCACATCTTTCATCTTTCAAATACCAAACGTTTCTTCCTTCTTCAATATTCGCCGCCTCTCTACCACACGTCACATTAATAATTAATTAATTCATTTCATTCTATTCTATTCTATTCTATTCTTTTTTTATTATATTTTATTATATTTTACATATCTCTCACAATTTCACCTTTCACCTTTTGCCTTTCACCTTCCCTGCCTGCCTCTGCCACTTGCCAGTGGTAGTGGTCAACACGCTTTCCCATCATCTCCAACATATCACTATCTCTTCTCTATCTTTTATATATATAAATAGATTAAAGTAAGAATTTCATCTGAAAAGATTATTTAATTGATAAACTAATTTTAAGAAATTAAAATACATAATTTAATTTTTAGAAAATTTAAACAGTATACTTATTATTAATTATTCTACATTATTTAATTCTTTAAAAAATTAAAAGTCAGATTGTCAATATTGTGATTTTCAACGATAAACTTGTTAATTTACTATTTATATTTATATATATACAAACTCCATAATGCATCATATATATATGTATATATAATTCTTACATACATACATACATTACATACTACGGGTCTGTTTTTAAAGTTCATTAACTGCCCATTATCTCCATTATATACCATTAAAAACTACTGGTACTATAGTGTTATTTTGTATTTGGTTATGCAACAAAACATTTTCATTCTATTAAAATCTTCATTATATTAAATTCTTCATTCTATTAATTAACTAAACAATTGCTAACTTACACATACTCAAATATCTATAATTATTTCTACCAAAAAAAAATCTATAATTATTTATATTCTAATACAAATATAAAAAATCATTAAATAAGATAATAAGTTTTCTTCTTCTCATTTATTACATTTATAATATTCATCACATTTATAATTTTCCTTCCATGCATTCATCGTTTCTTACCCGCATAAATAAATCACTAAAATCATCAAACATAATGGTGGATGCATGGCATATTACGCACTTTTAATAGTTTTCATTCTTTTTTAGTATTTTATATTTATATATATACTACCGATTTTTCTGACATTAATCATCATTCGCATTTAAAGGGCATTTAAAGGGCCCATATAACAATCTTTGGGTTGGTCTAGTAAGATTTGACAAAATGCTGCTGGGACTTGAGACTAGAAAGTTCAATGAAAAAGACCAAACTAGAAATTAAATTGCTTTAAAGTTTAAATTATTATAAAGACTTTTGGTCAAAAAAATATAAAGATTTAGTTCACATTTATATCATAAAATCAAGTTAAAATGAAATAAAAATATAAGGACAGAACCCTTCAGACTCCGGCCACAATGGATATATAGTGCAGTCAGCTGTAAGCCTGTAATGGAAACAAAATAATGAAAATATCTCTCAAGGTTATATATTATTTTATCATTGCTTACGATTTTATTTTGCCCACTGACATTAAATTCGAACTTACTTTTTTGAGATATTGAAAGGAAGAAGAAAAAACTATAAAATAAAGAAAATAGAGTTTTTTTTTTGGTATATAACAGGAATGAACCAATGAATATACCTCGGTGTTTTACAGATTATTATTATTATTATTATTATTATGATTATTATTATTATTATTATTATTATTATTATTATTATTATTATTATTATTATTATTATTATTATTATATATAATGTTTTAGGTCATTTTCTGAGAAAGCTGTATGGATAGGGAAACGAATGGATTGGGTTAAAGAGTAAAGTGATGAATTGATGAGAATCAGTGTAATTAAAACAACATAAAAAAGAGTGGTGAGGGTTGTAAAAAGAAGAGGATCACTTAACTCTGTTTTCAGTCCTAAAAGATGGAAAAGTGAATTTAAAAGCTTGAGCTTTATGAATCAATCCACATGATGAAAAAAGCAGAATAAAAATGGGACATTATATGTAATATATTCATTCATACATGCATATCTATATATTTATATATGTACCTCCATTATTGAAATGATCGATCCATGATGATATATAGAATCAACAGAGAGGTTAATCAGAGGACCCCTCAAAAGATTCAAAATTCACTAATATATATATACATTCTAGTTGCATTGTGGGCTTCCATTGTAACTTTTATGAGTTAATTTGGATTTTGTGTGGGTATGAATGTATGTGGTAATTAATATTTGATCAAAGTGTAAATTTGGTCTCATATCTTTTGTTTAGTTTTCAATTTGGTCTTATATTTTTTTCGTTGCACTTTTGGTCTCTTATCTTTGTAAAAGGTCTCAATTTGGTCTCATATCATTTTTTATCTCATGTTTTGGTCATATTGTAGAATTGGTCTCATATCTTTGCTAAAAGATCAATCGTTAGTTGATCTTTTTGCAAAAATATGAGACAATTTCTACACCTGACTTAAAGATATAAGACTAGTTCTGCAATTGATTCAAATATATAGGACCAAATCTGCAACAAAAAAATATGAGACTAAATTAGGATTTGACTTGAAGATTTGGGAACAAAAGTACAACAAAGAAAATATATGAGATCATCAAATTAGAAATTAAGTAAAAGATATGTGAGAAAATTGAGACTTTTGGCTTTAATATTTTGAATGGGGAAGGCGTTGATGATAGAACAACGTTAGCCACAAAAGTAGGTGAGTGGTTGATGATATTATTGATGATCATCACTTATCGATGGTTTCTCGTAGGTGGAACACATATAGTGGGACAGTCTTTCTGGGAACTTTTTAAGGTTAAAGAAAGTAGTTGATGTAGGGGTGTCGATGAAAAACGTATATATATATATACATATATATACACACACACCACTTAATTATGTAACCAAGGAATGTCATACATTGCTTGACCCGTCTTCGTCAATCATCTCGATCCATATATTATCTAGCTCATTCCAATCCAATACTAACAAGGTTTTTAATTAATTACCTACGCTAGCTACCATGCACATGCATGTTATTACATACATATAAATATATAGCGCATGTGCATCTCATGGAAATTTTGTCTCCTTTCTCTTCCATCTCGATCTCCAAAAGTCTTAAATACTCACACATGCATATATGATATATCTAACTATATATAATTAAGTTATAGCTTGTGGATCTGTGGATGTGTGTGTGTATATATATAGCCAACTCTCCTTGTTGTAAAGGCCCAATTTCAAAAGAGGAGCTAGAAAAAAGAATTGTGTACATTCCCTATACAAATGTAACAAAGTTGACCGGTTTGTAACTAAACAGAAGCAAAATAAGTAATTAAATAAATAGGAAATAAGTATTGTCTAATTTATATATACTTTCATTGAGATTTGAGAATCAACACTATGGAGTCAAAGGGACAAATTATTAAGAGCTGACTCGAGGAGTGGTATAATTAGTATTGAAATTGATGAAGTGTGATGACGTGGAAGGAAGAGAGAAAACGAGAAAGAGAGAAAAGTGAATGAAGACATTGAAGATAATAAAGTAAATGTTCACCATCTAATTAAGAAGAATACTTTACATACTTTATCAGAATTTAAAATCTGTAAAATAGCATTTGTGTTTCCACTAGTATTGCAAAGAGTTAGTCAAGAGAATTAGCGTTCTGTCAACTTAACAAGAGTGAACTTATGTGTCTCACGACGAATAATTCACTAGGCATGACTTGGTTCAATTAAAATTCCAAAGATTAATTTTTTTGGATGCATGGGGCACTTTAATAACACCAAATCTATTGAAATTTATAAATCAACAATATTCAAGGCTGAAGTTTTTTTTTTTTTTTTTTCATTTTGGACTCATATGATATGACAATCAAACTCATGCACGTTGGAAAATGTGTGGCATTCGTATTATGATCGTGAAACGCATGTGTGAACCATGGAGAGACCACGTTAGCCGCAAAATGCAAATGTCTGTTTTTGTTAGAATTCAACGTTGTCCATTATCTCTTTTATTCAGGGAACTAATTAAAGAATTGATTGCTTTCAGTTTCAGTTCGGTCTTAACTTTAAAAAACCATGCACGATATGTCTTCAAGATATTTTGTTTTTGCATTAACAAACTTCTTTCTTCGTTTGAAAAATGATCAAACTCGTGATCGAAGATGGGCAGGTAGGATTAATTAAGCCTAATAATCCAAAAGTATTTTAGAGTTATATATATATATTTATATATATTCTGTTTTTGTAGGCAGTAAAGTTTCATGGGGGTCCTATACGAGAGTCGTCTCTTAAACAGCAAAAACTAGCCACTCAATTAATTCTTGAAATTGACAAGAGATTTGGCTAGTGAGAACGTGACCACCAAACATTATATGAAGAGAAAATTTATTTTAATTTCCGAATCTGTAACAAATAAATGAATAACTTTATAAATAATTAATATATACATTTCGATTCTTAAAATATTATCATTATCAACAATTTAATTTTTAATCAAATTTAAAGATAAAAAGTATAAATTTAAAAATTAAAAAATATAAAATCATTTTAAATTCAAGAATTTAATAATCATCATTAGAATTAAATCATATATTTTTAAGTTTGATGTATATATATATGGGTAAATTACAAAATAGGGTCCTGTGGTTTGGCCCTATTTCAGATAGGGTACATGTGGTTTGAAAAGTTTCAAATTGGGGCCTGAGGTTAACTCCGTTTGCAAAATAGGGTCTAGGTGGTTTCGACCGTCAAAAAACTAACGGTGCACGTGATAATTTGCCTAACAATCTCAGGGTCTTTAGTTAAAATACTATTTTAAGACCCTAATTATTAATTTTTTTGCGTTTGAATCCCTATTTCTTACGTCGTCATGTTAAAATACTATTTTAAAATACTATTTTTGCGTTGGTTAAAAATAGTTAGGGTCTTAAAATAGTATTTTAACTAAAGACCCTGAGATTGTTAGGCAAATTATCACGTGCACCGTTAGTTTTTTGACGGTCAAAACCACCTAGACCCTATTTTGCAAACAGAGTTAACCTCAGGCCCCAATTTGAAACTTTTCAAACCACATGTACCCTATCTGAAACAAGGCCAAACCACAGGACCTTATTTTGTAATTTACCCTATATATATATATATGAATATAATGATAAATTAGAAAGAGCATGACGTGAAATCCGTACAAGTACTTGGTGAGATCCATTGTTTTGTGAGTGAATGTCATTCTCATATTCTCTCCGTAATTAGGACGAAACAAGGGGTTCAAAAATCCCCAAACATAAAGAGATCATTAATCTGATGTATATATGAGGTCAAAAATCTATTTTGACCCCTAATATTTACCCAAAGTTTTGTTTTGGTCCCTAATATTGTTTTTTTGTTCTATTTTGATCCTTAATATTTTCTAAAATTTTCATAATTGGTCCCTAACTATTGAATATGATCATATATCTCTTGTTTCAAATTCAAATGCGATTAAATCAAAGCTACATATTAAATTTGATGAATTCTTTCGGGCCTAAAAATTGGTTGCTTGTTTCATGAATTTAGTCATATTTCACTTGATTCAAGTCCGAATATAACAAAATCGGAGTTACAAATTACTCTTGATGACAACTTCTTTAACTGTCTAGTTGGAGCCGTTGGCAAACGAGCGAGGTCAAATAATACTTCGAAAATGAGTTTGGTCAAAACATCAATATTAACTTTTGGAGTACTATTTGACCTCATTTGTCAAGAATCTCAACTAGACAAATAAAGAACTTGTCAAGAGTAACTTGTAACTTCGATCTTGTTGCATTCAGATTTGAAATGAGAGAGATATGACCGAATTCATGAAACAATCAATCAATTTTCGAGCTCGATTTTATGTTTAATTTGACCTCGTTTATTGATGACTACAACTAGACAAAAAAAGAACTAATCAAATTTAACCTGTATCTTTGATTTAATTATATTCGGGTTTGAAACAAGAGAGATATGACTATATTCAATAGTTTGAGACCAATTATATAACTTTTAGGAAACATTAAAAACCAAACTAGAACGAAAAAATATTAAAGACTAAAACAAAACTTTTGGTAAACATTAGGATTTAGGGACCAAAATATTTTTTGACTTATGGTCCTCAATCTACCACATTTGTTTTTTGGTTAAGAAACAAAAAGAAACACAAGAACTAGCCAGCCCACACACAAAAACAGAGATTGTGTGTAGCTGATGTGAGAAAGAAAGAGAGAAAAAAAAGGCCTTGCTGATTTAATTTATATTTCACACATGTGGAGCACAGACCCACTCCAATTTATAGTAGCAACAACTCTAAAAAATTCAGTTTAGCATAGTATATTAAGGAAATATACGGATGTGAAGTTTCATTTCTTTTAGAGAACTTGAAATGGAGGAAACATGCAAATATTAATTGGTAGTGAAAATCAAGCTCGAAGTATTTTCACAAAGCCAATTGGAATTGACTATGGTTGTGAATTTGAAAATGTAAATTATTACGAGGAGTCCGAGTTCTTTAAATTCATATTAGCATTAGTCAGAATTAAATTTATTTTTAAAAAAAATTGAAAAAATAGTGAAAAAAGAATGAGAGATAGAGAGATAGAAAGTGAGGGCTTGCTTGATTTTCTTTTTTTAAAAACAGTTTAATGACACTATGGCAGTATTGTAATATTTAGCCTAAATATTGTCCAGTATTGTAGGAGTCTTTGGAACAACTCTTAAAAATTAATTTGTCAAACAAGTTTTTGCGATTTTTGTTGTTTATAACACATTCTTAAAAATACATTTAAAAAATATTATACAAAAAAATAGAATCGAACAGAGCTTTAAAATTCTCAGTATACAAATTCTCTCTAAAAAAGTTGTCTAAAAAAGCCAACAAAGATTGATCTAGTTGGTAAACAGTCGACTCATAATCCACAAAGTTGTGAGTTCGATTCCTGCTCTCGATGTGCAGGCCTTGTTGGTAAGCGATTTGTAAGTATATCTGTAAGCGCTCATAGAGTCTTAAGTATGTCCTGACCTTAGTGAGTTTTGAGACCCAATTCACCTAAACTTTTCTTCACCAAAAAAAAAAAAGGTTGTCTATAAAAATTGCTTAGTTTCTATAAGATTTGAATTTAAGGGAAAAATTTTGAATGTTAGTGTATTTGACAGAGTCTCCTGGACTCTATGTTAATTATTGTTGTTGCTGGCTTGCTGCATGCAGTACTTACTGCATTATGTTAGAGTTAGAAATTTATTAATTTGTCGCCACTAGCTTGTCACTATTGGAGTCTACCTTATAACTAGTTACTACCTATAAATGCCCATATTTATTATCTCTGTTGTCTTATTTTATTACAACTTAAGTAAATAATCGCGTATACTATATATATATATATATATAATTGTTTTTCCTAAACACATATGACAACATTAAGGTCAAAGGCAAGCCGTGAATTTTGAAACGGAAGATATGAATAATAATAAATATGGGCACATGCTAATTGAATGTGATGTTTTATAGTGGTATGTGCATATACAACAAGAAAAGTCATAATAGTGTGTGAAGCTGGTCTCATTGACAATTTGGATTAATCCAAATCGATCCAAATTAAATAATTACAAGTTGGGTTGGATTGAATTAGAGGATTTGTTATCTTTTTATTTCACATATTTATTTTTTAATTTGGTCCCTCTTAGATTTTTTTAANAAAAAAAAAAAAAAAAGAGATCTCAAGGACTCTAGCTTGTATAATATTTTGTACCATGTATTTGTGTAAATTTTTCTAAATTTCTTACATGTTTTGTGATTAGGGGAATGTTTAGAATACTGAATACAGTTAAGATCTTTGTCACTAGAAATTAGCTCTCGGAGTAATTTCCATAAGCATCCTCTAAATATATTTTCTTAAAAAAAAATTACATCATAATAGTTATATTAATGTTTTACACAACTAAAAAGAGGATCATAAGTACTCATCGAAATCAAACCATACACACATAGCACACTGCACACAGCACACTGATGATGATCTGAGAAAGAGTATGAATATCACACCACACTGAACTCTCCTCCATCCAAATATAAGGGTCTATGGTTTCATTAGTCAAGAAAATATACAAAACAAGAAAGATTAACAAATAAACCCAAAAGTGGTATACATATAAAAAAAAAAAGAATAGGTAGAGAAGATTGCTTACATTATTAGCACATAGTACTACTCCCAGGAGAATAATTTGTGGTGTACACTTGAAGAGGATCCATCAGATACAATATTACTATCAAACATGGTCTGCTGGTGGCAAATGTTGAGGTTAGTATTATTATTGTGTATTCCCAAAGCATCCAAGTGATGAAGATGATGAGGTTGAGTCATCATCATCATCATCATGTGCCTCAAGCCTTCCTCATCCTCAGGAGTCTCAGGTGATGATAGAAGAGAGCGAGCACGATTTGATGATGAGCTTGCATTTTCTGATGTGAAGTTGAGTTCAGTGGCAGAATTAGGAGAATATGATCCATGGAATATTGTGGATTCAAATGAAGAATGCCTCTTTGTGGTTGCATCATGCCCAATTGAGTCATTTCTAGTATCATCAAACTTGAAGGGCACATGATGATGATGATGATGAGTACCATAGCTCAAAATAGGACTTGTTGGAAGTATTTGAGGATGATTGAATGATAAGAATCTTGTGCCTGCAAAACCCCTCTATATACTTAAAAAACCAAACAGATTCACAGGAGCCACAACTAGTAGATAAACCAAGTTCATTAGTTATATAGATCCAATTAATTAATTAAGCATATATATATATATATATGAGATTTAGTGATTAAGGCCAAATTAAACCTTGGTATTGTGCAAGAAATGTTGCTGAAGTGAGGTGCAGGGGTTCTGGTTGAGGCTTTCTTCGGCGTCGGTTGTGCCCATCAAGACGTTTCCGGCAGCTTCGCTTTCCTTCATCAAACTCCTCCAGTGAATGGAACCTAAGCAATGTAATGTGATTGCCATTAATGATATGCAAACTATAGGATTAATAATTAGGCACATATATAGTTGATTCAACTTAACCAAAACTTGATCCGTAGTTCAAAACTTGGGCAAAGTGAAAATTAATTTTCGTCTAGACCGTTTAAAACAGATAGACAAAAGACACTCATAGTTCATAATACATATATGTGCTATGTGCTAATTCTGAAGAACTAGAGAGAATATTTTGAATGAATGTTTTACCTGCTGCATTGTTGGCAGAAACGTTGTTCCCGACCCTTCACAATAACCTTACGAGTCTTAGAATGAAGTTCACAGACCTTGTGGCGTCTGTGATAGTCTCTGCATTTTCTAAGGTCTGAATTGCATCCATCAACCAAACATGAAGCAACATGGATTCCACTGTTAGGTGTTCGGCTCCTCTTTACTGATCCAGACAATGTTGAACAATTTCCCTCTTTCTCATTCAACTTTCCCACAACCTTACTATTACTATTATGATCCATCATTCATTCACTACACTTCAAAAACATAACCTTGTGTAAATATACATGTATACTCCACTTGTGTCCATAAAGTTCAATTTTTTTTAGTTCAAACTATATATAGAGGCAGGGGCAATGAAGAAGGGGGAAAATTATCACAAGTGAAGAACTATGTGCTTGGCATCAACACTAGTAAAAAAGAAAAAAAGTAATTTAAGTTTTACACAGGGTTAATTAAAGTCAGGTTAAGTTTTTAAATCATTGTTTCAAGGCTCTTTCACAAACATACAACACGTGATAAAAATGTCAAGAATATTAAACATATATTATGTATGATTAACCATATAAAAGAAAGAATACAAATGAAGTCTATGATAAGAGTAACCTTATAATAGCAAAGCCTTACTTAAAATTTTTTTTCTTTTACTTCTTGTGCTCATCCGCTCTTAATTTTGGGGTTAAACTTGTCTAATTTTGTGTCCAACTCTTTTTATTTTAGAAATTTAGACAACACAAAAAGGTGTATAATTTTCCATTTGATAAAAGATGATAAGCACAGCAATTTTCTCAGTGAACCCTTTTTTGTGTTTCACTGTCTTCCATAAGAGGAGAAGCTAGTTAAACAAGAAGCAATCCATTATATATAAAAGCAGTTCATAGTCATGACAGAGTTAAGATTAATATTGTAATTACATAAAAGAAAAACAATAGAAAAGCTAGCTAGCTAACATAAGTATAATAAAAGTAAATGATGTGTACCTTTGAGGAAGTAAAATCTTTGTCTGGGTGGGGCTTCTACAGAGACCAATTACAGAAAAACCTTAGTATGTGTGTAAGTAAGAAGTGATTGTAGCTGTAGATTGCAAAAATCTGGAAAGTGAGACTTTGTTAAACAAGAACACAAGAGTTCAGTGTTGATGTAAGTGAAGTGAGAGTGGAAAATAAAGAGATATTAAGGGTAAGTATGTAAGTAGAAATTGATGGGTAAGAATGGATAATGTAAGGAAGAAAGGAGTCTCAATGTATTGATTGAGACAGAAAGATAATGGATGTGAGCAAAAGGCAGAGAGATCATGAAAACTGAAGAGAGAGAGAGAGAGAGAGAGAGAGAGAGAGAGAGAGAGAGAAGTTTCTGAGCACCCTATTTTCTGCTATCTATACTTCCATTTTAGGCTAATAGCTACGGCAAAAAGCAAGAAAAATAATTTAGAAGTGAATAAACAAAGAGAGACCAACCAAAAGCAGAAATGAAATGAGTGGTGAAGAAAGGGACGGAGTAAAGGCACTTTTTTAGTTTCAAGTGATAAAAAAATTATAAAAATAAAAGACTTAAAAATGAACTGATAGTCTGTTACATATTTTTATGACAAGATCTTTTTTTTTTCTTCAAATTTTATATTAGTTTTTAATTTTACCTTTTAATCAATTTTATTATATTTTATATTTATTAAAGAAATATTAATGACAAATTTTACATAATTAATGATATGTAATGTTAAATCGATAGAAAAAAATTCAAATTTTATTTTAAATTAAAAAAATTAGTCAAAAAATAAATTAACTAAAATGTAAACTATTGAGATGAAATTAAAAATTCATGTAAAACTTAAAGTTATTTTTGCTTATTTTTATCTTTAAAAATTATAGATATAATATAACTTAATTCTTTAAATCTATTTTTAAGATAAAAATAAAAAAAAATGAAATATAATAATTTTACACCTTAATTTTTTTTAAAAAAATAAACTAAAATATCAAACTGAATTTGTCAAATCAAATTGTATTTTGTTTTGTGTGAATAAAGAAATGCAACGTGAAAGACAAAGAGAGAGAAAGAGAGAAGGCGTTGCTTGTGTTTCACATCCTTATTGCATTGAATTTTGTGGCCTTGTGCAATGGTAGCCAAGTGGCAATACTTTGTGTGGTTATATATTTCTCATCTCATATTGACTGAAACCAACAAGCAAGAATCAAGTCAACCCATTTATCACATTCCACGTAATTCTTGCTAATAGGCTGTACCATGGGACATCCCATATGTTTTTTTGAGTTTTCAATGCCACTTCATTTAAAAAAAAAAAAAAGTAATGATTATGTGAATTCTTAATACCTTTTTTTCAACATGTCACTTCTTTATTTAGAAAAAGAAGAAAAATTCGTTGTCAAGTTAAAAAATTTCGGTTGAAGTCCCACCATATTTTATTTAATTTAGTTAAATGATCCTCCAACTCTACATATAATTATATATAATGAGGTAATATTTTTTCTTAAGAGTTTTTTTAGGCGAGTTAGACATTTTTATATGACATCATATCTTAGTTTAGGCATGTGTGCATGAATGAGCCTTATTATAGGTTGTTCTGGAAACAACTTATTGACTTCATACTTCTATGTCAGACGTGAGGGGGTGTGATAAAATCTCACGTTACTTAAGTCAATAATTTTACAACTTTATATATATATAATGAGATAATTCTCTTTTTCTAATAGTTTTTTTTATATGAGTTAAGTCTTCCTATATTTTTTTTTTCAAGTTTTACACTATCTTGTTGTATTAAAAATATGGTAAAATAAAGTAATTGGCCAACGCCAAACACTATGTTAGTATTATTAGTATAATAGTATAAACGTATAAAAGAAGCCGTTGCAGTAGCCTCGTGTGGTGTAGCCATGCATTGATTTTCGTCCCAAATTGTGTGTAGGTGGACGAATAATTGAATATTGTGTTTTTTCTATTCCCTTCCCACAAATTAAATACGCATTTTCCTGCATTATGTATGTGTATTGTTGGTGATTGGTCTTTTCTGCAATTTTATAGATTTTCAAACACATAATGGATTTCGGTCTTTTTCTTTGATAACTCTGAAATTTGATTGCTCTGTTTTGAGTTTGACTGACTCCTGAGACTTTAAAGACTCGTCTCATCACGTGCTGTGTTTGTATTTATGTTCTTTCTTTCTTTCATTTTTCAATATCTCTCTCTCTCTTCTTCAATTCTTCTACTGCAAGTTGTGGTGATGAAATAAAACAATCTAATTTTACACAAATTGAGCATAGATATTTAGAAATGGATCAGGTGAACTATAAAATGATGAAATATATTAGATGTAAATGAAAATAAAAAAGAGAAAAATAAGAGAGAGAAAGATGAATAAAAAAATATTAAATATTTATCATTCATAATTCATAGTTTCATACTTCACATACTTTTAATAGATTTGTAAGTTAGTAACACATGAGTGCAGCCTAAAAAAGTTGGGTAACTAGAAATAATGACCCCCAAGTGTCCTGCACAAATTAAAGATAATTAAGCTCATTAAGTAACAAGTTTGTTTGACCAGTTGACAATTAATTAGTCTTCTTTTGTGGGTCAAGATGGAATATATAAAGAGAGTAAAAGTGGCACAAGTTTGAATAAATATTAAAGAATGTACCATATGGCCAATAATTAAGTTAATAAGAATTATTTAAAACAAACCTATCAATAGACAACACCACTTGAAACTCTTACTTTGATGAGCATTTATTGACTCATTATATGCACTTAAAATTCTTTTAAGTTTGCTGGAATATAAAAACAATAAACCAAACCACGGTAACTATTGGCCCAAAAAAAGACAAACCAGGGTAACCAAAGGCTAGATACTCTCCTCACGAAAGCTTTTCCTATAGGCAATTAGGCTTCATCAACCAACCAAACTATTAGAATTTGGGAAGAGGGGGCCTACGATGCATAATGTGTGTGTGTGTATATATATATATATATATATTAGGTGGTGTTTAGGATTTATTTCCTTCTCCTACGCAACTTGTAAGTTGTTCTAACTTCAAAGAGTGTTTAGTTATATTAATATTGTTAGATTTATGTTTTTCTTTGTGTGTCCGGGTGTCCCAATGTCAATTTCTCATGAAAGAAAAATTCTTCTTCTCTCATTAATAATAATAATTTTGTTTTGTTGTAATTGAAATATAATACACTATATATATTGAGGATGACTCCATTAACGTAATAAGACCTCTAATAGATGACAGTTGAAGCTCTCTATATCAGGACCAAAAATCAAATTCTTAACACTTAAGAGGTTGAGCCCTTACTAGTCAATCTTATTCTCAAGTTACTTTGTCAGTTTATTGAATCTAATGCTTTAGGTATAAATTCCTTGAAGTGAGGGAGAGTGAGAAGTATAGATGAAATTTATTAAATTTTGAAGACCTATCATGACTCAAACAAACATTATCCATACTTCATACACTACTTATCATAGGGGAGAGGATCTTTTATAATACTGGACCAATGCTGTATTGCAGATGACCAATGATATTGTGTCATGTGTACAAGTTGTACACATGGCACAATATGGATCCAAAGGCTTACCATAGAGAATCTAATCTAATTTTTGCTCTGTTTTGTTAGGGTGGGTCACTTCATAAAGAAGTCCCATTAGGTCTAAGTTCAGCCTAATTTTTTTCAACTACTATAGTTTCATTTTTCTTTCTGAAAATATTTCTCCCTTGGGACTTCCAACAAAATCTAATAGTATGTGAAACCTTCTTCGATCGAGTTAAAATTTAGAAGGTATGTTCTTGACATTCTACTCTTTATATCTTACTGTCAATTTTTGGATTAAAGATGATTTACATATTTCGTTTTGATCTCAAAAGTGTTGCTCTATTTTTTTTAACAAATTTTATTCTCTCAATTTTATTTGTACTTGGTGATTTGAATAATTATTAAAGGAAACTTGTGAGTGAAATATATTGTATTAAGGTCTAATTAAACTGTGTGAGGTTGTATATAACTTTAGTTGTATTCTTTAATATAGTTAAACAATGTTATTTAAATCCTTGAACAATTTGAGCAAAAGTATTGTATTCAATTTGTGTAGTTTTGGAATTGTTTAGTGATTTATATAGTTTCATGGATATTTTTGCTTCTGCTGCTCCCCACACACTCTCGCCTGTCACGTTCCTATGGTCTTCATATATGCTTCACCTTAGTATTATGTGTAGCCTCTTCATTCAAGATCTACAGACATAAATATAGTATAGTATAGTATTAGGAGTTCAGGACTTTGGAAAAATCTTGAGCCAAAGAAACAGTGAAGCCATGCCAAAAGTGGAACAGTGTACCACATGATCCCAGATTAAGCCTTCAGAATTGGAACTTTTTTTTTTTCCCGTTAAGCAGATGTTAAAGGCCAAAACTTGTAACAAAATAACAAATCAATATAATGCAGGCTATTAGCTCACTCCCTTGCAACCAAGTTATGCAAGAACGAAAATCAGAGGTAACACACTTCTATTCTAAAGTACTTCTCAAAAACTTGATTCAGATTGATACATGTCCCAAAGACGACCCCGTCTTTTGTTAAGAGCAAAGGGACACACACGAGTGCTTTTTGAACTATTAATTAATAATAATATCTTATTGAATTACTAAATTATTCATCTTAACTTTTTGATAGGTGAATAAGATAGTTTGGCTACTCCCCCAAATAGAAATTCCTTTTGTGATGCCTGTTTCCCAAAAAATCCTTCTAACATGTACCCTAAGGGTCTAACATGTGAGGGCACATGTTAAGATTTTTTTTATTGGTCGAGTGAATTTTCAAATATTAAAAATTATCTTTTAAATCAATTTTCATAAATTTCAAGATATGAGATGCTCTACTAACCAATCAAAATAAACTTAGGGCACATGATAGATAATTGCTTCACAAAATATGTTGAATCTTCATTCATGATTATACTATTGATTCTCATTAAAGTAACGGCAAAAAGCTTTCTGACAGCCATGATTTAGCAGACAGCATGCGTGTACAGAAGGAAAGAAAATAAAATTAAATAAATAGGGGGGATACATACATACAAGCCCTTACATGGTTGATTAATTTCAAAATACGTATAATCCTAATATAACTATTTGCGGATCTTGGAAATCCGAAATAGCTATATACTAAAGGTGTAACTGGAAATACACAAAACAAAGACTTTGATCTTGTTAAGAATAGAGAATGTGGCAAAAAAAAAAAAANAAAAAAAAAAAAAAAAAAAAAAAGCAGACAGAATAAAGGATCAGGCATTTGCAAAAGTAAGCAGAGATGGACGAATGAGTAATCTAGACAATGGGTCTTTTAGGCCTCGGCGGTGTATCTCGAAGATGATGTGGTGGCTACTCTAGTCATCGTCTATGGTGTTCTTCACTTCAGTTGCGACATTTTCTGTCTGAGTGGGATTTAGATCTTTTAGGAAATCACCGTAATAACTTCAATAGAATAAGCTAACAAATCAAAACGAAATGGGTCTCAATGAAAGAAGTTGAACATTTAGAGTCACTTTTCAAGTTTCAAAACTCAGGTATATACCAAACTCAAAACTTAAGAGGTGTATGTGCAATTTAAAAATGACAATGGAGATATATGTTAGTCACTTTTCCACCACCGTCCTTAGAGGAATCAATGCTGCTAGTAATGAGTAGTCCAGGTAAAATTACTTTTACAAAGTTCCATCTAGAGAAACACAAGCCCAATACCTTTGGATTCTTTAACATGATGTTACAAGTAGGTATCTAAGGCCATATTTAACGAATTCACAAGGAAAAGGCAAATATCTCCTAACGGTATGTAAGAACCATGGAAGTGTTTTGTATTATATTCTATAATGTTGTGATGAACAAACGAATCCGTAACAGTTCAAAGGCAATCTACCTTTTTTGTGCGCTTTCCAACAGTCCCAAATAGGTATTAGACAAAGTGACAAACTAATGATTATACTTTGATCCTAAACAAAAAGTAAGATAACGTCTCTACAAAAATCACTGCCCAGTCTTTTTTAATCAGACCTTATTGGGCAGAACTTTATCTTGAGGATAGGTACCTCTGAGTAGGGTCCATTGATCTACATGGATATTACTGATGATCAAATTTGAAAGAAAATCAGACTCATTAAGTGTTTGAACGAGTACGTTGTAATAATGACACTGTTGCACTCCGTGTTCTTGAAAGGAAGATGCCTGAAATTCCCTGCCCAAACAAGCTAGAACTAGAACCGTTAGGAGTTTTGGCCTCTGTAGGAGGAGGCGTCTGATTAGAATCCGCATGACTGCTTGGGAGATTGGTCACATCTGAAATTCGAATGCCCTCCTGAAAGGCAGATGCAAGCGAGCAAACATTAGGAAAAAAAAATCACAGAATTAAGGGAACAAAAACTGACATTACTGCCGGAAAGAAACTTTGGGGTAAACAATAAGGTAGGAAATGACTTTTTATATATGGCAAAAGAGAGGGTGATGAAGATTATATACAACTAAAATTCTTCTAAAACACAGCCAACTCAAGTAAATAAAAAGGCTCACAAACCTGGTAAGGCCCAGCAGAATATGAGGGAGATGTTGGAGCAGTTGACAAATTTGGAGGTAAGGAGCCAGTCTGTTAAGAAACATAGTTAAAACAATGACCAATAACCAGCTAACATAGGCAGAGAATAAACTAAATCCTCCATTTCTTTTTTCTAGTGATAAAAACAGAAGAGCCACAAAATTACTATTATAATTTAAAGACTGGTTGGGGGTAAAAGGAAGAGGAGAGGTGGATGGCGGGAAGCATGTCTGCATGTGCACATGCATATAATGCTCTAATTAATAAGATTGAAAGGGTATTGGATACATTGATGCTATGGAGGAAATCAAGATACACAAAAGTTTAGATATACATGGGTTAGTCAAAGAAAAATAAAAACTTATATGGGCCCCCATTGGGTGGCAGTTCAGGTCACCTCTTGCATCTGGATGTGCAATTGTGAGGGTCTTAGTTTACTTCCATCAAGTAAATAGATTAATAAATACAAAATTTCCAGTAAACCTTGTTACAGAATGATACTTTTATTAACTGGGTTCTTGTTTTCTTTATTATATCAATGTCTATGATGATGATAGAAGTTACCCTTGACGAGGGTGTGACAGATGGTTGCTCAAGCGATAGCCTTGAAGAACTTGATGGAGATACCTGCATTAGTCAGTTGAAAGAGTTAACAATAGAAAACGGCAGGGGGAGGAGAAGGCACAGGGAGGGGAAGATAAGTTTATATAAGACTATCTTGCTATTTTCAATCAGGCACTATTTGTCCCAACCACCTCTTGTAGTACCATGGGTGGCACTAGGTTCAATCAGGCACCGTTAAGGCAAGCGCCTTTGGTGCTTCAGTGAAATCTGTACAGAAAAGTTAAAAAGGCCCAGTACACAAACTAAACAAGCAGCATACCTGATGCTTTAGAATAGGAAGCCCAACCAAATAGTTCAATGAGTAATAAATATTATTTGGGTTATTAGTGATGTAGGTTTTGACAAACGACTCTAATGGCTTATTGATTCTGACCATTGCAATGACTTAAAACTTGATTATTAAGTTAGAACTGGGAATAATTATATGTCAAATGCCAAAAACATGCAACTCTTTATTATTTTTTCATAGTGTATTCCTAGCATTTTTTCCCCTATTATAGCGCCTTACTTCATTCAGGTTTACACCTTTTTGGCTCCTCTCACTTTAGGTGTTTTAGGAGTCTAGCAATTTCAACTTCCACTACCTTGTTTCAAACCAAATTTTCAATGATAGATTAGCCTGTGGAAAATATTCTTACCCTAGAAGAGGGAGAAACTGGTGGTAACTCAAGAGCTGGCTTGGAAGTGTTGGAGGAAGACGCCTATATAATTAAAACTTTATATATTAGTATTGTAAAGAAATAAAAAGATAAAAAAGTTCAAATGTTGAACCAAACCAAGTAGAGAAAATCCAAATTCACAAAAATAGTTCAGCACATGCCTGAATACGTTCTGTGGTTCGGATATTCTCCAAGGTGTTGGCAATTTGACACAACTTTTGTACTCCTTCAGTTGTGGACACCTATGCAGATAGAAACAAAAGTCGAATCATCAACAAAAAAACAGAATCCTGCCCATTAATAGAAAGCAAGAAAAGTTTCACAAAATAATACACAAATTTTATAGATAATTTGATAATACCTGCTTCCCTTCTATTTCTTTAATTTTAGATTCCTGAAAAGCATGAGCAGAAATCAGACTAAGTTACACAACAAGCAAGAATCTAAAACAAAAGAAACAGAATTCTTGCAATAGAATCACCAGAACATGGACTGCCACACGAACAGATTTGAAATCCCCAGATATTGTCTCGGCTTCCCGTTGTATTACAGAGATCTATAATAAAATATACTCAATTATCAATAGCCAATAAGCCAAAACCATAAATCCTAAATTCTTTACTTACATCCTCCCTTGTATTTTGAGTTAGAGCAGCACATTCATCTAAACTGCTATCCAAGCGGTTTATTCTAACAGATAGCTTCTTCTTAGCATCCTGAAACGATTGCAGATAAGTGAATAACCATCATCAAGAATCCCATCAGAAAACAATTATAAAAATATTCCTAGTGTATATTCAGAGATTAAGAGGGAACGGGAAGATAAGAGAATGAAGGAGAAGGAAAGGGAAGAGAGGTTAACTCTTCATACATCCTCCCATTGTCGGAATGCTAATAACTCTTCTAAAACTAAAATACCCCAATCAGGGTCTCTTAAGTTTGTAAAGGAAGAGGATAAATGGAGAATTAAGCACTAATCCTCCATTATCCCTAAATTTTTTAACTTCACAAATAAGAGAAAGATATCAGTTATCTTCCCTTCCTTTTGCTTTCCTTCCACTATCCTCAATGCAAATATACCTCCAATATTTGATAAAGAATAAATCAGACAACAAAGTTGTCCAGAATGAAAATTTTCAGAAGATCATTTAATTATTGAGAAAGTGGAACTTCATTTTAAAACTAATTTCCCCCTAAAAGTTGGAGCATAATTCTATAAATTTCATCTTATTCTTGATGTCACGATTTGAAATACAGCAACAGTGTTCTGGTTGGTAATGATAATGGAACCATTCTAGCAAAATCCATCGTCACAATGAAAGAGATAAATGCAACTTATGCTCTAACACTGAGAAAGGAAATATTTAAGTGAAGAAGATTAAAACCTCAAGACCAAGGCTTCAAAAGAAATTAATTGTAAGATTTTACTATTATTATTGAAGTACTAGAACAATTTTTTAAAGAACAAGTAAGGGCGGCCCCAGTGCACAAGGCTCCCACTGGGGAGGGTCAAGATGTACGCAGCCTTACCCCTGCTTTGTAGAGAGGCTGTTTCCAGGATTTAAACCCGTGACCTCTTGGTCACCAGGCAGCAACCTTATCGCTGTGTCAAGGCTCACCCTCTTTTTAAAGAACAAGTATTTAAAAAAACATAAAAAGTTACAAATCAAGTGACAACTCTTCTCTCTTTAGTGTATCAAATTTGATTCTGTTAGACTTTTGCCAACTTTACCCATGAAACAATTTAGAGAATCCTTGGAGAATAGGTGTTATCTATGCATGCAAGATGTTAATACTAGTAATCTGACAGTGAAACATCAGTTAATACATATCGAAAGAAATGTATGCTTCCTTTGTTCAAGGGAAATAATACTATAAGTATAACACAAAGGGTAACAACTAGAAAATTTGAAAAAAAAAAAAGATACATGGCCATCCTCTAGCTAATCAAAAGGATTCATTTAATTTCATTAATAATAGTAATTGCATTGGTTTTGCAACAATCTAAGAGAGGCAACTTAAAGAATAAAAGGTTTACCTCAATTGATTCATAAAGCTTCCCCAGTTGATTACCTATCGATGAGCAAGCATCAGATAAACTACGCCTAGTTGCAAACATCATATCAGGAAGTTTCCATCCCTGAAAAATGCAATGGCCATATAACTCAACCAACTGGAAGGTACAAATATTTTCTACAATCCACAGATGTTCAAATTATGATAAAGGCATAAAACATGATTAACTTATTTTCACTAAACAATAGTAATACATTATTATTATTATTATAATATTAAGATATTAAGATAATAGGCACTCAAGTGCTTTAGCATCCAAATTAGATCTGAATTTACCCAAGCATACCCATCGATTAAATCTCAGTATCTCACCAAATGAAACAAAACACTTCTTTTTACATTGAAATTTTTGGTGAAAAAAAATTCTATAGCTCAAGATGAGACAATGAAGCCTACTGTCCAAAGAGAGTGATAACTGCAGTACTGCACTTATACTCTGTTACATTTTATATTAGACCATTCCAACCATTTAGAGTGCAATCACAGAAACCAGCCAGACATAGGGATGGCAATGGTTTAGGATACTTAGGATATCCATCCGTATCCGTCCGAAAAAATATCCGATATCCGTCGGATACCGGATATCGGATACGGATAGTGAAAATTAAATTTTTTTTCGGATATTGGACGGATACGGATATTGCCCTCGGATACCCTATATCCGTCCGAAATGAACGGATATTTAGGGTATCCAATATCCGATACCCTATTACTTATTTAATTTTTATATTTTACTTTTAATTTAATATTTTATATATAAATATTTAAATTTAATTAATTATATTCATATATATTTTTTATATAATCATATTTTAGTTATTTTATATTTAATTTTTTATTTTAAAAAATAAATTTAAAATGTAAATAAATAATAATTTCATTTAATTATATTAGTTGGCGGATAATGGATATCGGGTACCCGATATATCCGATTTATAAAATAGGATATCCTATCCTATATCCATATTTTTTCGGATATTTCGGGTATCCGTCGGATACCGGATATCGGATAGGGTACGGATATTGGATAGGATAAACGGATACGGATACGGATAGTGGCAAAACCACCGGATACCCTATCCGTTGCCATCCATACACATGACTTCCACTTGAATAAATCTCAAGCTCTCAGCAACGATAAAGGAGAATGTAAGTTACCATAAAAGTTTTATATATCCTTCAAATTTAATAACATTCAAAACATAGTTGACATTTATCATAAACATATAATCATACTTAGCATATACCATTACAGTTTTGTCATAGCAGAAAACATTTGGGTTGAGCCACCCAAGATTCCCATGAATATGTATCAACCGAGTTCCACAACATTTTGTTAGTTGATTCAATAATTGTGCAAAGAACCAAAGAACTTACCTTCCACCAAACATAGCCATATCCTACCACAACAATGACAATTATTGTTCCATATTTTCTTGCACCTGGGTATTTCAAAAGCAAGTCAGCAGATAAAACACATTATTAAAAAAAAAACAAAATAAAACAAAACAAGAAAAATTTGCTAAGATTATAGAAATAATAGAATATCAGTTCAGGCTGCGCCGATCCTACACTTCAAACCACTAATTCTATTATTAAAAAAACATTAATTCCAAATTTTGCAAATGAGCATGTTAGGATTCGCCAAAAAGACCCGAACTATTAAACATAAAAAGAAAGCACAAAACCTCCATAAATTTATAAAAGGTGAATAACCATAACCTGTTCCAGTTGCATTTACAATAGTTATTGATCTATCTCTCGCAAGAATTTGTAGTTCTTCACGAAGTCTGTTAACCTGTAAATTGAAAGTTTCATCAGCATTTTACAAGTTTCCACGAAACTAGTGAAAATATGACTTGGTATCCTGTTTGTTTTCAGTCCCACATGCAATAAAGTTATGCTTTTAACAATGTATAGGTCGTGAGAACACATAAATTGCTAACAGTATACCTAAATTGCTGATAGAGTATACAATTGTTCACAACATAAAGCATTGTCCAATCACTGCATAATTTTTTCATAATTATGACTAGAATGATGCTATATACATCCAAGTTTTGGAAAGTCATTTGAATGTCGTATGCTACAGAATAGTGACAACGAAGTAATTAAATAAGAAAGTGCTGCACAGCACAGTTAACAACAACAACAACAAAAACCGTTTCCCACTAGGTAGGGTCGGCTATACGGATCAACTGACGCTATCATGTTCTATCTTTGCACATGTCAACAGTTAAGTTATTAATAAATAGATAATTCTTGATAGTTTCTCCAATAGTTTTCTTAGGTCTTCCCCTTCCCCGGATAAAAAAGGTGCTGCATAGAACGGTGCTAAGAATTAATTTTGTGCCAAGTGCATATAGAAAGCATATCCAGAAGATAATTTAAATATTATCTAAAAGCACTACAAAATGGAGTTTTAATTTATTCTAGCCGTAGATCTTTTAACCAAACTATGGATAAAATAACAACGGTGTTTAAGCACACTCTAAATTTCTTTTTTGGTACAATTCATCTCAGATTATTTCTTTATACTTAAATATAATTTACAAAGTACAAACACAAGTGCCAATAAAGAATTTAAAATTACAAAAACGTCACTTGTACAGTGCTTCTAATTTGTTCTTAATAAAGAATAAAGAACTTGCTGATAGAAAGACTCAGAACTTGGGTCACTTATTCACAACATTAGGAAAGATTGCATGAGTCAAACATTTTTGAATGGAATATAATAAGATTTACTAAATGTTATTGAAACAATAACGGAATAAATGACACCAAGTCACAAACACACAAACCTGAGCTATCAAAGCATCATTAGGTGGCTTTTTAGCAGCTGGAGCAGAATCATTACTTTTAAGTGGCTTCAAAGCAATCTGTTCCCAAAAAGAAGGTTCTAGAGTCAACACAGCATGCACTCACTTGAGACAAATACATCTAAACATTATAGTCTTCAAGAATTTTTGACCGAACTACAAATACATAGTAACAACCAGAATGATGCCAAATCTCATATTTCAAGGAACAAAACATATTTAAAGAATATATAACTCAACTTCTTCGGATCATAAAACTTAAAACTCAGTAGCTACAAGGCATCCATTGGATGTGAAAACTTATGGCAGCACTTCATGTTATTCAGCAATATGTATATTGTTATCACCAGTGAAACGGTCACAGAAGGTGACCGCCTTTGTCAAATTTACTGTTAGGTTAGCTACCACCAATCTACCAAGAGATACAGAGATTAATGTTAAATTCAGATTTATTTCAAAGAGAGAATTGCTTCAAAACTTTATACTTCTCTAAATATTAACTTGTCATCCTATGTTCAAATGGTCCTGCATGCAGGCAACCATTAAAATTTTTTTGACCTGAACAGTCGTTAAAAAATTTTAAAATAAAAGATGAAACTTTACCTTCAATGATATATATATAAAAGTGGAGGGAAAATACATTTTATCTATAAAAGTTTACCGATTCCCCAGATCACATTGCAGAATAGAGATATGGCAAGAGATGCATAACTGTTGAAGCTAAAACATATACAAAGTTTTTATTACATATGCACATTTTTAAACCCTTCATAAGATGCATATATGCACCGCTAAGTGTGTTGCCCTGCTTTAGACAATGAAAATAACAGCACAGTAACTTACCTTGAAAGCACCTGAGACAAGACTAGAGAAGTCTGGAACTCGGCCCTCTTTTGCAAGTACTGAACCAACAATACCTAAAAGATAAAAGATTTCATTTGATTAGTTATGCTTTTTCCTAGCCAATTAGCTAGAATAAAGAATAGGCTTCTACAGAAGACCATCTAAAGCATCACTAGTAAGCAATGAATGTTACCCACTTGGTCAACAGTGCGCGATAGCACAAATGTGGATGAAACAATTGAAGCCAAGACATAGATAACAAAGTTCTACAAATGAGGTTACGCGTTTATTCAAAATAATATATGCATATGTATTCCCAAGAATTTTGAAGCTTCAGTCAATTTTAATAAAGAAGTTCTATCATTTGATATATTCATCAATCTCCAACGTCACTTAACTAATAGAAATAGTAAGAAATTAACAACCCTACTCTACAAAATTAAAAAAGCCGAACAATTTTATATCCCTGAACTCAAACAAGCTAAAAGGAGTTGCTGCTTTCAATTAATCGCTCAGCTAAGACAAACTTCACCGCGGCAAGGTCTGTCATTGGTCCCAGGACATCGATAAATGGTAATTAACAATCCTAAAAGACCATCCGCTGCAAAATTTAGGTTTCGTCGAAAACCTAGCTTTTCTTAGGGGACACTAAAACTAAATGAAGCTAAACTACGATGAACTGAAACCTAGTCGGAAAACGTCGAGGATCAACGAACCGTAAATCGGTAAAGATTCAAGAAATTTTTTTTTCCAGAAAACAAAAAGAATGTGGTGTAATACAGAGATTGACGATGAAGAGCAAAATTAGAGTAAAACCTGCACCGATGAGAATGGTAAGTTTCCCGATTGGGAGAGCCATGGCCGGCACTGAGGTAACAAAGTTGGTTGAGCCCTCAGAAACGGCGTCGTAGTGAGTGGCGAAGCATCAAAGACGAACGTCGAAGGTTTCAGCGATGGTGGCTACAGAAAACGCCTCCTTCTTCTTCTTCTTCTTCTTATGGTTCTCAGTCTCGCCACGATGTTTCAGAATTTAGATGTGAGGACTGAGCAAATTAGCAAAGCAATAACCCTTTTTTTTTTTTTTTAACAAATTCCCCTTTTGTCAAACCGCATTATTTTAAATTAAAGAAAAATTATACCTTTGTTTTTGACTTTGTGTAAAAACAAAAAATTGTAACAATTGAATTTTAAATTATAGGGGAAATTGTATTTACCCACCCTGAACTATGTGTTTAATTGCAATGTATGTACTCTCTAATCTATAAAAATGACAATTAACCCTCCAATCTATTGATTTTGTAGCAATGTCCTCCCAACCATTAGTAATACCGTTAACTTTTTTATCTTGAACTCCTTGTAAGTTGCATAAATACTTCATAAAATGGTCAAATGACATAATTTAATATAACATGTGCAACTCATATAAAACTTAAAAAATAAAAAAGTTAACGGTGTTACTAACGGTTGGGGGAACATTGCTAAGAAATTAATAGATTAGGGGGTTAATTGTTATTTTTCATAAATTAGGATAAACATTGCAATTGACTACATAGTTCAGAGTGGGTAAATGCAATTTCCCCTAGATTATAATTCTGTTGCCGATCTTGTGGCTAAAGCAAATGCACAATTAATGTAATTTAATAGGTATTACTTATAATTTTAAGTAATGTTTGGAATGTAAAGTAAAAATATGAAAATAAAGGTAAAGAAAAAAAAACATATTTTTGAATCATTTGTGTAAGATAATATAATTAAAACTCTGTTTAAGTGACTAAACTACATAAACCTTTTATAAATTTAAAAAAAGTACCTTGGTCACCACGAAACACAAAGGAGTTGATTTAGCATAATTAAAAGTTTTAAAGCTGGATATTTAAATTAATATGAAACATGTTTTCATCAAATTTTTTATGTTTATAACCATAAAAAAAAAGTAAAAATTAAATCCTAAATATGAATATATTATTAAATTATTTCAATATATATGAAACATTTAACATGTTATCTTCATAATTTTATATTTTTTATCATATAAATTAAAACTACTATATTTATATATATAAATATTTATTATTAATTATAGGCAAGAATAAGTAAGGTCTGTTGACTTTCCCAGACTCATAAATATGAGTATTATGATAATTTATACAGTTGAATAATTGAACCAACTAATACATTAACGAATTTAATGATTAATCTAATTTGTAAAACTTTGTTTACAAAGATTGGTATATAAAATTTTATTTGTTAATTTCTAGCACATATTTATATTTCACTTGTTTTTAATTTCTCTCTTATTTAAAGTTAGGGTAAATTACACTTTGGTACCATGTGGTTTGAAAAGTGACACTTTGGTACTCTGTGATATTCTCCGTTAACATTTTGGTACCATTTTGGAGCTATTTGTAATTTTAACCATAACAATTTTTTGCAAAAATTATATATTGACCCTTAATATTTTCAGAAAATTAAAAATAAGTCCCTGGATACATATTATCTAAGGACTGAAATGAACTATAAAATAATTTTGGGGTCAAAACATAATTTTTGAAAAATATAGGATAGAAGATAGAATTACAAAACAGTCCCAAATTTTTTTTATAGTTTTCATTTTAGTCCCTTGATAATATGTATCTATGGACCTGTTTGTAATTTTTTGAAAATATTGGGGGTCAATATGTAATTTTTGCAAAATTTATTATGGTTAAAATTACAAAATAGCTCTAAAAGGTTACCAAAGTGTTAAGAGAGAATATCACAGGGTACCAAAGTGAAATATAACCAAACCACAAGGTACCAAAGTGTAATTTACCCTTAAAGTTATAAGTAAATATATAAAATAAAATACAAAAAAAATGACTAACAAATTTATATATATATCATATATATATATGATATATTTAAATAATCTATTATATAAAAATTTGAAATAATTTAAACATTTTTTTGGAAGAATTTGCTAGGCAAAAGGGCATGATCTTTGTCTCTATCCCTAAACATTTTTAAGATTTTCACAATACAATTTCTTCAAAAATTTCAAATAAGAGAAACTTTTGCCATCCCTAGTGCCTCTAAACTTTCCTTAAGTATCCTCTTGTTAGCTTTTGCGCTACTTTAGCTGCAACATTAAATCTAAAAGGCTCAATTAGCAAAGCATTACAACTAGTGATATGATTTCGTGTGATTTCATGTGAATGAGCTTTTCCATTTGATTAACCATAAAGATTATTTATTAATGAAGTAACATTTTACACTAGGTAGGCATTCAAGATAGGAGTTATGACACTTTATTATTTTGTTTCTCAATTACTGCCAGACCCAAATCCTTTATAACATCAAAACACTTCATAATAACACGTTTTGTTTATATTTGCTAAAAGCATTAACAAGTACAATAATGCAAGCACAATTTCAGAGTTTCTAATTATTGCACATATATATTGTAGCTTCAACGCAGCACTTATTTCTTCTTTTTCCTTTCAAAGCTCCAACACCAGGTCTGCAATGCAACACACAAGAAGTAGTTATTAGAACTCAAATTAAAACGCTTCACTTACTAATTACTATTATATTGTCTTCATCAAAAGAATTTACTTGCTTATAGATCACCAACACAGTTCTTTTTGGTTTTGTAGTTGTGTCATGTGTATTGTGTTCAACATCAACACCACTATGAAAAAACAATGCAGGTGTTGAGTGTTGAGTGGTGTGTGTTGTAAAGTTTAAGGAAAAATCTATGGAAAGTGAAATAGTTTTAACTACTCATTTTGTAATCTGTTGCATAAATCTCAACATGAAAAAGCCAGATCCAATTGTCACAAATTGGATAGCTAAAGCTATCACACTTTTTATAGCACAACTCCTCAAAAACCAAACTTCACTTGAATTTCATGAGCTATCCATCGTCATCTATATGTTTTACAATCTAGATAATAATTAATCCTTATTTAAGTTAGATTGAATCAACAATTTGGTTCTTAAAAGATAATAAATATTTTAATTTAATCCTTAAAAGATATAATTACAATCAATTTAATATCCTTACCAAAAGATCAAATTGATTATAGTTATATTTTTGAGGCATTAAATCGTATAAGATCATCTTTTACAATCAATGAAAAAGTACTTACAATCTGCATCTGTTTTGATCCAGTGCTCCTTGTTCTCAAATAAATCTTCACTTCCCAGAAACTGAAGTGGATTGGTTTGGTTCTTATAGTTTCGCATGATTTCCTTGGGAATTCGAATGGATCTTTTGGGTTGTCCCATGTTGTTGTCTTCCTCAGGATACACCAGCAGGTCCCCTTTTCCATCATTCATCATGATCTTCTTCTTGTTCTCCTGCTTCTGGTTTTTCACACACTTCTCAATAATACCTGCTGAGTTTTCAGGGTGAACTTTCCTGTTGAACATGTGCAGAATCTACAACCCCACAACCATATATAAGTCACCACCTTTTATAAAAATTTATAACTTAATCATTTTGATGAGACTCAAATAAACAAGGACTTTGATTTGGAAATTAAATTAAACCCACATTGAGACAGGTTTTACTACTTAATGCAAAAAGTGTTCAAAACTTGAAAGAAAGAGACAGGTTTGTAATGCAAAAAGTGTTCATCTATAAATGGACCATACACTTGCATATGCACACCCATATGCTTTGACATGAAGCACAACCTCTCATTCGTACTGCATCTCCCAGGTTCAACTAGGAGTCAACACGTGTCATCCACCCCCCTTACATTTATATATATAGTATATAGTATATACGCCAAATTATAAATTGGTTCCTAAAAGATACATGAGTTAATAACTTAATCTCTAAAAGTCTAATTTACTTTATTTAATCCATAAAAGTTGTGAAATTAATATATTTTAGTCTTTTTGTCTCTACAAGTTAGTCTTTAAAAAGGATTTAAGGAAGTTATATTATCTCCATGACTTTGAAGGACTAAAGTGTATAAAATAGACTTTTAAAAATTGTGTTATTAATTGGTATATAGAGACCAAATTATATGTTTAGTATATATATACACACATCCATGGCTTTTAGTTATATAAAGCCTAAAGATCCCTCGTGTACTTTTATACCCTTTATAGTTTCTACATTAATAATTAGTCGCTCTTTATGTTTAAGACGTACTTCTTTCGTCTAGCAACCATTATGACGCCATGGATAATGTTCTAGAGAAGATTACGAATTTTCAGTTGGCAAGGGGAAAGAACAAAGAGTACTGAAAGACAACAAAGAATAGACAAAAGGAAGGCTTAAGGGTGTGTTTGGATTATAAGTATGTAATGAAATGATGATTTTGTGTAATGAAATGGTAATGAGAAAATTATGTAATGAAAATGGTGTTTGGATTAGTTTGAGATGTAATGAAAAAAATATGATGTGAAATTATGAAAAAGGGTATGTAATGATGGTGGTTGGTTGAAATAATTATATGGGTTTTTTTAAATTGTATAGGGGTAGAATTGATAATTGATAATGGAATAAGATAAAAAAAAAATGATATTTTGACTTTTTGGTTGTGGTTGTTATGAAATGAAATGGTAATGAAATTGTCTTGGAATTTGTGTTAAAAGGTGAATATTTGTAATGAAAGTTGGAGTTGCTTTATGTAATGAAATGGAAGGACCAAAATGTAAATAACATGAAAATTTTAAAAACCTTCTATTTGGACCACGATTTTATATCAATTCAACGAATCGGTCCTTACGAAGTGAAATGTGTGTCTCTGCCTGTAAAAAATCGTATTCATCAACGATTGAGTCTCTCTCTTTTAAATTCAATGACCAAATCAAGGATTAAAATAGAATAATCTTTACAAATTTGTGGACCAAATAATTTATCTTCAACTAACAACAAATTATTATTCAAAATTTGATACAAAATTTCAACAGTATACCGTATATTAAAAAATAAGATAATTATTTGAAAAAATAATTTATTTGAAAGATTACTTTTTTAATTTTTTATACTACTAAAAATATTACCCATATATATACTAGAGAAGAGACCAAAATATATATTTTTTGGGTATGAATTATATATTTTTCTAATAATTTTTTTAGTTATTGAACTACAAAAAATATTACCCATATATATACTGGAGGAGAGATCAACATGTATTTTTTTTTTTTGAATTATATATTTTTTCTCATTACTGGTTTTGAATATTGTACACTACAAAAAATATTATCCTTATATATACCGGAGGAGATACCAAATTGTAAATTTTTAGGGATTGAATTATATATTTTTTCTTGTTACCGTTTTTGAATTTTGTTTTTATACTTTTACATCACAAAAAATATTACCATATAAACTGGCAGAGGGACTAAAATGTACATTTTTGGGGTTTGAATTATTTTATTTTAAATTTTGACACTAAAAAATATTACTAATTCAATTCAAAAAATAGAAGAAGGATTACCAATATATCAAAAACTTTATAGTTTAATTACTCACATATTGATTTGTTGAGTTGGTATAATTCCAAGGACTAAAATAATTTTTTTATGTAAATTAATATATTTATATATAATATAACATATTTATAAAAAAATATTTATATATTATTATATTAATATATATATATATATTATTTATATATTATTATCTATATAATATTATTATAATATAATATGTATAAATATATTATGATTATAATATATATATATGTGTGTGTATATATATATTATATATATAATATATATATATGTGTAAGTGTAATAAATGAAGGTATTGAAATTTACGATTTTGCCAAATAACTTTTTTATATTTATATTAAAGTATAGGTAATTTATGTATTTGAGTAGGGGTATGTTAGTAATTGGGTATGAAAAATGTAATGAAATGATGTTGTAATGAAATAATATTTTTGTAATGAGTTTGTAATTGATAAATAAACAGTCGTGTTGCACTTTAGATCAAGTTATGTATTGAAAATGGAGATAATGAGTTTGTATTGGGTTTATAACCCATTCCCAAACACACCCTAAATCTGTACAACTCTACTGAATTTAAAAGTAGCGAAAGACTTCTTTGATTTTGTTAAAATTTTTATTGAAAAAATAAAGAAAATTTTAGTTTTTTTAGTATTATTAATTACAACAATAGTTAATTTTAAAGAAAACTTGATTTCTTTGAATGAAAAACTTAATAAAAGTAGTCTTTTGAACAAAATAAGAAACTCACCGGATCTTTTGTCACTTTTTAAAGTTAGGAGAGGTTTTTTGTTGGAGGACTCAATCCGGAGAGATTTAGTGCAATTTAGCCTAATATATATATGTGTGTGTGTGTGGGGTCAATCTATTCTATATAGTGCTGATTACTTGACAACACCAAAGTATATATGATCTAGGGAGAACATATAACATCAGTTTCAGATTTATGATATTCAGTACACACCTACTATATATATATACTGATAGCAACACATTAGAAAATCACTATACTATACACAGCAGAAAACTGAAAGTGTGGATTCTGTTAATTAATATACTTTAACTTTACCTTGTGTAATTTTGTCTCTGCTGAAGCAGAATCAACAGGTGGAGATGTAGAGTTTCTTGAGGAAGCAAGTAGCATCCTTTTCTTGAGCTTCTTCTTCATGAGGTTCATGGCTGATCTATGATCTGCTTCTCTCTTATCATCCCTTTCACTCTTATTATTACCTCCAGAGTTATTCTCCTCAGCCAATTTGCTCCTCTGAAACAGTTCTCCAAGAGAAGTCCTATGCTCCTTCTTTGGGTTATTGGTTGTTGTTTCTGACATTTCAATGGCTGAACCAAAGAGATATCCCTGAAGTGGACATACTGCACTGGATGATTCTGTGCCTTCTTTTCCACTCAGTGTTATGATGCTTCCATGGCTGCTTCTCCCGGTGCTGACGTGGCTGTTCCGGCCTGATGATGAGTCATCATTAATGTCCTTGTTGGTTTCAGCTCCCAACAACACTTTCTCAAGCTCATCATTGATGAGCTTGAGCTCATTCTCAGTGACTTCATCTTCTTTCTCAGTGATGTTCTCAACAGAGATGGAAAATGTTGGTGTGGATGATGGATGCTCAGAACCAAGAGTTCCTATGGCTAGGAATCCATGGAAGAGGTCAGATATAGCAGCAGCGGCGGCAGCAGCCGATGAATCTTCCTCGTACTGATCATGATCATCATCTCCATTAACCTTAGCTGATTCTAGGCCAGCAAAAGATTTTCTGAGGTTTTGGTCTCTCTGGGCTTGCCTGAAATGCTTGGTCCCATGGTTTGGTCTCTGATAGCTTTGTGCATCATCAAGTGCTGACTGACCTGAAAGACAATTACAAGAAAGCCCTTGACACACAAAACAAATGTACCTAGGAAACACCTTGAGCAATGATATGTGTGTTTTCCATAAGGAGGAAGAAAAACTTCCACTAGAAATTACAACATAGTGTCTTTTTGCCTTCTAATTAAAGATTCTTTTTTAAGAAGAAAAACAAAACAAAGGTCTTTGCTTTATGAGTTGGTGAGTCAAATTCAACTTTAGTTCATAGTTGATATACTTACCAATGACCAAGTCTTTCAACGGTTCACCACTATTTTGGCGAAACTTCCTATGCATCCAGCCTAATAACTGTATATAATAGCAGAAGAAAAGAGATGAAGAAAAATTAATTCAGAGAATATAATATAAGCTACAGTTTTGGTTCTGCAAGGCTGGCATGTAATGTAATATAATGTAACCTACCTTCATCTTGTGATTTGTGTTCCACAATTCTTGAGCTTTGAATTATACCTTGCTAGCTTTAGAATAATGTGGTGAAAGAAGGAACTCTATTTTTTTTTAATAGTTTGATGGGTGATTGCTTATATGGGAGAACATATAACATCTTTCTCAAAGTTGATCAAGAAAAACACAAGGATGCTAACAAATTTTGTTTGCTATTCTATGTCAATATTAACCCAAGTGGCCTTATGACTAATAGTTAGCCTAATAGGTGAAGTGGGTCCTAAACCAGTGCCAAAATGATCATGTGCTAGGTCGATTTCTTAATTAACTGTTTGGAAACATAATGTTGATTCACATTTCATCACTTCATTAATCAATTCAACTGAATCCAGTGGCAAAATGTCACACATCACTTGTCTCGCATTTTCTGGTTTGTTATTGAGAATGCCACGTTGTTATTTTGAATCTCCTTAATTAATTAGTACATATCATATATGGCTTGGAATGCTACATGTTCGTCCTCATGCATATGAGATGAGAATAATGATGAGCTTTTCATTGCAGTGACAAGATAATCCAGCTGCTTAATTGTGGGGCTCCCCAAGAAATGTTGTCAAATAGTAACTAATGGGGTCCAAAATAATTGAAAATCATGTGTGGATCTTTCCTCATTCATACCCAACAACTTAGATTACTTTGCCTCACTGAAATACCTTAAGTTGACACAACCCTGCATGTGGTTTTTCAGCCAACTTTCCTCTGAACTTAAGATCTTACCCTGCTTGGTACTTATGGTCCATATTCACCTAGCTAGCTATAGCTAATAACTAATTAACTCATGTCATGTGCATGCCAAAGAGATTTTTGCCTAATTAACCATGTTAATTATCCGACTGTGGTTAAATGAGGAACGAAAATGATAAGATTACATATTTTTAGAGTAAACATACAAGTTAGTCCGTGAAAGATACACGAGTTGATAACTCAGTTCTTGAGACTCCAGATTACTCATATTAGTCTTTAAAAGTCATGAAGTACACTTTAGTCCCTCCAACTCATATTTCAGGACCAGCTTTTAGAAATATAAAGATGCAATTATATTGATTCTGCAACTTTCAAGGATTAAAGTGTGACAATTAATTAAACTTTGAGGAATTGAAGTAAAACTCATATATCTTTTGAGGACTAATAATTAGTATAGTTGATATGACTACTTCAGTGCTAGTGCTAAGTGCTAATTCACTCACTATTAATGATCAAATGCACCTTTTGGTTTAGTAATCACATCATCTTTCACCTCTTTATAACATAAAATAAGCCCCAATTGTAGTCTTTTCCTATGCTTGCCTCAACTATAGCATTGAAAGACCCATGATATTTTCTTTTTTTAATTTTATCCTCAAAGATAGTGATTATATTGATCACAACTACCATTATTGACAACACTTTTTGAATGCTAATCTTTTGAAGTGTAATAATAATAATAATAATAATAATAATAATAATAATAATAATAATAATAATAATAATAATAATAATAAGTAGTAGTGTTTGAAAAAGCTGTCAGCTTGAAAGGTCAATTCTGAATGCAGTATCTACCTTTATGATTCGTGAATAAGGACTGGGTAACATAGTCACTGTAAGTGTCTATTGTTATATTGAATATTTGTGTGAAGAGTCAAAATCTGATCCAAGTGTCAAAATAAGGCTGGAGGATGAAAATCCTGATGAGATGAGAAAGTGAAGGTATAGCTGTTTAGGGAAGCTAGCTAGCCTAAAGATACGTGGTGATAATTGTTTTGAGAAGGTGTGTATATGAGGAAACACTAGGAAGCATAATCTTCCCCACTTCTTCACCTTTTCATCATTAATTTTGGAAGCCAAACCTTAAATTATAGTGTTTGTACATTGTATCATTCTTTGTCTGTCTCTGTGCCCTTTAAAAAGGAGGGACGCTTTATAACCATGTGGGCATTCACACCAACATCACATCCCCTGCATTAATTAATTAATTAGTTACTTAAACATGCTTTATTTCTGTAGTAGAAGGGTTTATTAGCAAATACACATAGATATCATTAAGAGTAAGCAAATTTGTCTCAAAACTACGATTTAGTCCATGTATATTAGATCTTGGAAATACATTTTTTTTGTTATCTATAAGAACTAAATAGTTGATGTTTGAGAGAAAATCAAGAGCCAAAATGTGTGGTTTCAATATCTAAGGACTAAATTGTAATTTTATGAAAAATTCAAAGATCAAAAAGTAGGTTTACTCTATCTGCAATGAATTATAGTGAGCGCATAGTAGGCTAAGAAAATGATGTATCATGACAGAAAAAGATATATAGGGGATTGTTAAGCGTGAAACACAGATTAATGTTTGAGGAAAGAAGAAATGAATGATAAAGATAGGTGGGTGAAGAGTGAACAAGAGATTACAGGATCAGAGAAGAGGAAGAGAAAGTAATATATATATATATATATAAGGGAATAAATTAAAGAATTAATAATGGCTAAGAGTAGGCCACGGAGGTAGGAAGAAATGGATGATAGAAAACTAGAAGTGAAAGGAGGCCAAAGAGAAGAAGGTCAAAGAAAAGAGGACAAAAGGAAGGAAGATAGTGGAGAGATATGTACAATAAGTGACAGAAAGTGAGTGATGGATGATAAAGAAATAAGCTAAGAACTGAGAATGTGAGGGAGATATGATGTTACTTATTTAGTATTTACTATATTATATGTTGTTAGAGGTTGAGAAAATGGATATATCATATATGGTTGTAACACTTCTATCACTTATATGTATGTATATATATATATATATATTATACATCAGAGAGCAAGGACATGGAAGCATGTTGAAGGTAACTTGCTTGGTCCATTGTGTTTGACATCAATATTAACTATATATATTATATGTTGTTAGAGGTTGAGAAAATGGATATATGATTGTTAACACCTGTATCATATATATATATATATATTGACGGAAATAAATCCGAGATGTGGGAGACGAAATCACTAACTTGGAGTTGAAATTGATCTTCAATGGAGGCAAGAATCATCAAACCACAAGATCCAAGAGTGAAACAAGATGGAGTGGAGCAAAAGGGACCAAAGTGGACAAAAATGAGGACCCCCTTGTTGTGAAAACAACTTTGGCATATATATAGTGAAAAAGTTCACTAATTGGTCCATTAGTTAATATTACAAAATGGTCCATAACCATAATTGCAAAACAGTCCCTTTAACAAACAAACTTCATATTTGCATTAGTAATTTAATGGGATAATTATTAATACTACTCTATGGACGTGGCTTGGGGTTCTTAGCCCGGTCCCGGAAGGCTTGTGGATAATCCAACCCATCACGGAATACCACAAGTAATATGAACCCAATCTATTCTTATTCGGACTTACGATAAATTAATTACTTATCAGTAAATACAAATATTAATCTTACAATAGATTAATGCTAATCCACACAAAAATTCCAACATATATATATATATGGTTGAGAAAATAAATGTCACTCCAATAAAATAAGTACTTTATGAAAATCATTTTAAAGAAAATTGTTTAAGAACTTATAAAATATTTTGTTGAAATATGACAAATTTTGAATAATTTTATGTTTATATAATTTTTTATGCTATTAATTATCTTACTTATAAGTTATATATATATATGTAATGACAAATAAAAAAATAAAATGAGTATATACTTTGATGTATTTAAATTAATTAAATAATAGATAAGGTCTAAAAGATATTTTATCTATACTTAGATAAACTTTTCCAATTTTATGATCGAAGTTTATGATCCAATTTCACATCCCCTTCTCCAATTTACAACCTTTGCTTTCAGCTATCAAGTTTCACACCAACCCTCGTCAATTCACTCAATATATAGATATGCATCATCTTGCTTCAATCTTTCCTTCTACTTTCAATTTTTTTCTGTTTCACAAAGTAGACCTCAAGGCTCCAGCTGAGCTGTCCCAACAAAAAAGTTAAATTAAGGGTAAATTATACTTTGGTACTTTGTGGTTTGACTTTATTTCACTTTGGTATCTTGTAGTTTAAAACGTGACACTTTGGTACCTTGAGGTCTCTACTGTTATCCCTTTGGTACCCTCAAAAAAAATTTCGTTAATTTTGGACGAAATTTGGCACGTGACTTTCACGTAGACTCACTGAAACCCAATTTTGTCTAACATTTTGTCACAACAAAGATCAATTTCATGACAGTATGCATCTTTGGATGCTTATTTAATTTATGATTCCAACTAATGAAAGTGTATGACAGATAATGACATTTTGGTTTTGGTTTTGGTTTAGTGAACGTTTGATCTTTGTTGTGGCAAAATGTTGAATAAAATTTAAGTTTTAATGAGTGTGCATGTAGGTCACGTGCCAAATTTCATCCAAAACTAACGGAAAAATTGTTCAGAGTACCAAAGGGATAACGATGAAGACCTCAGGGTACCAAAGTGTCACATTTGAAACAATAAGGTATCAAAGTGGAATGTGGTCAAATTACAGCGTACCAAAGTATAATTTACCCTTAAATTGAAGTACACACAATTTTTTTGAATTTTAATCACTTTGTAAAAAAATTTAATTAACCAAAAATAGTGACTTGATGAACTTTTAATTTTTGTGTGAAAAAAATTATATTGTTTAGATTTTATATTAAAAAAATAGTTTTTTAATATAATTTTATAATTATTGTTACATTTTACATTGGTCTAAAATTAAATTAATTAATGTTATACTTAATAGTAGGTAAGATAATTTTTTAAAAAAATAATTTATTTTCAATGAAAATATTATCAAAATAGGTTATTTGCACAAAATAAAAAATTTACTAGATCTTTCATCACTTTTGAAAGTTCAAGAATTTTTTACATACTGACTGGAATTTACGAAAAAATTATGTAATTTAGCCAAAAAAAACATGATATTTTTTAAAGAAAATAATTCAAACAAACTTTGGCTGATGATTAAGAATTAAATGATGAGATTACGATGCTACATATGCTTATTGATATATGAATTTTGAATTGATCGATTGCTCCATATATATGCACTGCTTAGAGATCAGCCCAAGAAGGGCCTATGTTCCATTTAAATTTATAATTGCCTAATTATATGTGAGACACATATTTACGAATCTTAGAAAACTCATTGAATATTTGAGGAGCCGGCTTGTCTCTCCCCTTTTTCACTATAATTAAATAGCTTGTTAGCAAGATACCCTCAGGGCTCAGCTAGCTATCTTCATTAATACATTATGATCTTCTCTTCTACATACTTTCCATTCTCTTAATTAAACTTATCACATTTAATTTTCAGTACTGAATTAATCATAGAGATCAGAGGTGTTTCAGTAGAGAATGATGACATGTACAGTTAAAGTTACGGTTTGGTGTAAATTAGCCTTAGTTAGAAGAGGTGTACAGGATCATTTCTATTTTTCTGTTAGGAGTAGTTCGTGAATTAGTTTCAGGTGGTTAGGAGGAATTTACTTTTTTGTCCTTTAGTGACTGTGTATTTAAACGATTTCAGTGTGAATAATATACAAGTTCTTTCTTCATTTCTATTACATTCTTCCGCTTTTCTCTCTGACTACTAATAATTCACATGGTATCAGAGCTAAATCGTTCCTAAACTCTGTAATTCGACTCATTTTTTTCTCTCTTCTTCTTCTTTACTTCGTCATGACTACTGATAATTCTTCTGCTACTACACATAATACCTTACCTGTTTCCAGTAGTGATTCTGTGTCTGATGTAATTCTGCGCAAGAATCCATACTTTCTTCATGCTTCTGATAATCCAGGTCTTAAGCTCGTAACTAATCCTTTGGACATGCATAATTTCACTATCTGGCGTCGTTCTATTTTTATTGCACTTAAAGCTAAGAACAAGCTTAGCTTCATTAATGGAAGCTGTGTTCGACCTGCTGATGAATCTTCGGATGAATTTCTTCAATGGAGTTCAGTTGATTCAATGGTAACATCTTGGCTTTTAAATGCTATGACGAAAGAATTATCTGATTTGTATGTCTATACTTCATCTGCTAGAGCTTTATGGCTTGAATTAGAGGAAAAATTTGGACAGAGTGATAAAATGCGTGTGTTTAATATCAAGAAACAGTTAACAAATATTAAACAAGGTACTGATTCTTTGGCTGTCTATTCTAACAATTTACGAAAACTTTGGGAGGAACTTCATTGTTTAGAGACTAGAAAGAAGTGTGTTTGTGCTGGATGTACTTGTGATGCTAGGCAGTCAAATGATGAGGTTGATATCTCTGATCAGGTCATGCAATTTTTAATGGGATTGCATGATTCTTATGAAGCTGTTACCAGTACTATACTAATGATGGATCCACTTCCATCATTTAACAAAGCATACTCTATTGTTTCTCGTATAGAGAATCAAAGATCTAGTTCTGTTCCTTCAGCAATTAATACTGAGCATAGTGCTTTAGCTGTCAAGGTTTCTACTGCTACTAAGGATTTTTCTGATAATAAGAATTTTGCTAAGAAGAAAGATATGAAGAAGGCTGATCGATTTTGTACTCATTGTCATAAGAATGGTCATTTGGAGGAAGCATGCTTTAAGAAGCATGGCTATCCTGACTGGTTCAAGGAATTTCAGAACCAGAAATCACAGAAAACACAGACTCATGTTAATAATATGACTAATCTTTCTTCTGATGATTCTTGTAAGGACTTGCAATCTGCAGATGTGTCTGTTCTTTCAGATCTTATTGCTCAGATGCAAAAGATGNGAGTGTCAGAAGTTATTTGTTGATTCTGGTATTGTTCATCAAAGGAGTTGTGTGTATACTCCTCAGCAGAATGGTGTAGTGGAAAGGAAGCATAGACATCTTGTGGAGGTTGCTCGTGCATTACTTCATCATGCTAGTTTACCTTCTCAATTTTGGGGAGAGGCCATTTTGACAGCAACTCATATTATTAACAGACTTCCTAGTTCTGTTCTTTCTTGGGATTGTCCCTATTTTAAACTGACTTCCAAGCAACCTGATTATACCAAACTAAGAGTGTTTGGTTGCCTATGCTATGTTTCTAATCTCAGTCCTTCTAAAAAGAAATTTGATTCTCGTACTAAGAAGTGCATCTTTCTTGGGTATGTCCCTTATTGTAAAGGTTACAAAGTCTATGATTTAGCCACTTCTCAGATTTTTCTTTCCAGAGATGTTCAATTTTTTGAGACTCAGTTTCCTTATGCCCATATTTCCCAATCCTCTTCTACTCCTTTACCTTGTCCAGTCGAGGATAATTCTGATTCTGCCACACCTTTATTTCTTCCACCTACTTCTGTACATTCTTCATCATCTTCTGAATCATCAATTCTTCCAAATATTCCTTCTGTTTCTACAAATTCTTCTGATTCTCTTTCATCCATACCTGTTAGAAGAAGTACTAGGGAAAAAAATCAACCATCTTGGTTAAAGGATTATGTCCAATGTTCTATTCATAAGCCTACTTCTTTTACTCCACCTTCTTTTCCCTTTGTCTATCCATCCTCTTTTTCTCCAGAATACCTTAATTTTCTAGGAAATATATCTTCTGTTATTGAACCACAACATTATAAAGATGCTAAAAATTCTGTTGAGTGGCAATGTGCTATGCAAAAAGAAATTGATGCTTTAGAACAAAATAACACATGGGATTTGGTGCCTTTACCTTCTGGCAAGAAGCCAATAGGTTGTAAATGGGTATATAAAATTAAACTCAAGGCTGATGGTAGTATTGAGCGATATAAGGCTAGATTGGTGGCTAAGGGTTTTAATCAAATTGAAGGTTTAGACTATACTGACAGTTTTTCCCCAGTTGCTAAAAATGTTACTGTGAGACTTCTTCTTGCTTTGGCTGCATCTAAAGGCTGGTTGTTACATCAATTTGATGTTAACAATGCTTTCTTACATGGTTTTATCGATGAAGATATATATATGAGTCCTCCACCTGGTTATGATAAAGCTAAAAATGGTTTAGTTTGCAAACTTAAAAGAAGCTTGTATGGTCTTAAACAAGCTTCAAGACAATGGAATTTGGAGATTACTGCTATGCTCAAGAATTCTGGTTTTTCTCAATCTTCTCATGATCACTGTTTGTTTACTAAGGGTGAAGGTTCTACTTTTGTTGATCTACTCATTTATGTAGATGATATCTTGGTTTTAAGTCCTTCAATGCCTCTTATTGACAATATCAAAAATTTTCTTCACAGCAAGTTTACTATTAAGGACCTTGGTCCTACTAGATACTATCTTGGTTTGGAGATTGCAAGATCCTCTGTTGGCATGTATATTAATCAACGTAAGTATGTTCTTGATCTTCTTCAGGATACTGGGTTAATGGGTGCTAAACCTGCTGATGTGCCTATGGTTAAGTCTATCAAATTTCATACTGATGATTCTACTGTGCTAGCTGATCCTAGTCCATACAGAAGGTTAATTGGTCGTCTCTTATACTTGGGTTTTACTCGTCTTGATATCACATTTGCTACACAGCAGCTCGGTCAATTTGTTCATCAACCACATAAGTGTCATTGGGAAGCTGCTTTACACATTCTTCGTTACCTTAAGAATGATCCTGCCAAAGGGTTGTTTTATCCTTTTAATCCTAAAGTTTCTTTGTCCCTTAATGCTTATTGTGATGCAGATTGGGCCACTTGTCCTGATACACGAAGGTCCATTACTGGTTATAGTATATTTCTAGGGGATTGTTTTGTTTCCTGGAAGTCAAAGAAGCAAGTTACTACTTCACGAAGCTCTGCAGAGGCTGAGTACAAGGCTCTTTCAACAACAGTTTGTGAGTTACTTTGGATTTCTTATGTGCTTAAAGATCTACAGATTCCTGTTATTACTCCAGTGCCACTTTGGTGTGATAGTCAGGCTGCCATTCATATTGTGAAGAACCCAGTGTTTCATGAGCGTACTAAACATCTGTCTATTGATTGTCATATGGTTCGAGAGCAGTTCAAGGCTGGCTTTGTTCATCCTCAGCATGTTTCTTCATCATTTCAGCTTGCTGATTTTTTCACAAAGCCTTTAGCTGCTCCTCAATTTTCTCATTTTCTTTCCAAGTTGGGACTGCGTAGTTTTCATCAGTCTCCAACTTGAGGGGGGGTGATGACATGTACAGTTACAGTTACGGTTTGGTGTAAATTAGCTTTAGTTAGAAGAGGTGTACAGGATCATTTCTATTTTTCTGTTAGGAGTAGTTCGTGAATTAGTTTCAGGTGGTTAGGAGGAATTTACTTTTTTGTCCTTTAGTGACTGTGTATTTAAACGATTTCAGTGTGAATAATATACAAGTTCTTTCTTCATTTCTATTACATTCTTCCGCTTTTCTCTCTGACTACTAATAATTCACAGAGAAGAGTTTTAAAAAAAAGAAAACTTACAATAAAAGAAGAATTCAACTATCTAAAAATGATAGATCGATGTTAATATAGTCGACCTTTATAGTTTATACATACAATTTTATACTTACACGTCGAGTGAAATAGACAAACGATTTTCTTTGTGCAAAATGCATGATGGTTGAGCTAGCTATAGGCTATAGCTTAATCTAAAGGTACGCGGGATCGAAGATTTCATGTCGGTGGTAGGTATTTATTATTAAAGTGTGCATGGTGTGCTTAATCAATAAGATTCGTCGTGTATGAATGAATGGATCTCATATATGAACACAACTATACTGTTTAAACGTCAATCGTGTTCCGCGTTTTACCTTTAAATTACAATGTGCTATATTATTATTAATATTATTCCATGCACAGTTATTAGTTTGATAGATCATGAAGCGCCATTTCAAAACCGGACCTGTATGTCTGCTTCTACCACCAAAATTCAATTATAAACATCAACGTACGCAAGCTAAGCAGTAACCTATATACTTCATAAACATATAATGTTCACACACATCATATCCCTAATAGTAAGCTTAAAATAAACATACATTTGCTTTCTATATTTTCACTGAATTTGTAATTCAGTCCATATGACAATTAGTGCACATTAAATTATATTAATTATGTTGGTAATCGATTGAAAATTGAGGTAGGTAAGGTTTTAAGAAGTCCCACACTGCTTGGTTAGCAATTGTGAAGTTTTTTAAGAAGTCTCACATCGTTCGGTTAGCAATTGTGGGAGGGGTTCGACTACTATAAAAGGAGACTCAAGGCAAGTTTACAAGAGCACCAAATCAAGATACTTTAAGCATTGTATTTGACTTTTAAATTCTTTTCTCTCTTCTATGTTAGAGTTCTTCTATTGTTATTGGTAGAGTGTAAAAGGTGTAGTTAAATAGTTGTTTTGTGAGAGTGTGAATGTACTTGGGATAAGGGTTGAGAGAATATTGTGTGATGTAACAATTTTCATATAGTATTTTTCTCTAGTTGCCTTCTGGTAACGGTCGTGTTTTTTTTCTCAGTTTGGGTTTTCCATATTATTTTCTCTTGCGTTGTGAGTGTGTTTCTTCATCTTACTTCTCTGATTATTCTCAAATATACAGATCGATAAGCTTCCCATATTCAAGTTGAATGGAGAATTGATCAAAAGTTGTTAAAAGTTTGAACTTTGAATACTAACAGTAAGCAAATTGCTTAGTGTTATTGTTGGTTGCCTTCGATTCATAAATTGAAAGTGAGTGATACATATAGCTAGCTACCGAGTTATATATATATATATAACTAATTAAGTAATTAGTAATCACATATATGCTTATTTTATTAATAATGTTATTAACTAATGTTGCATATGATCAGTGGTCAAAGTGAAACTAATGTTGGTTTCCTGATTTTCTCTGTTGTATCACTAACCTTTCAAGTCAAGTGAAAGGATTTAATCAAACTGATGATGTTGTGGCTGGCAATAGGACTCCGGCGATCAATTAAGGGAACTGCAAGCAAAGCACAACGGGGTTTAGACTTTAGACCCCGTTACTCACTCCGATGTTCAAGTTAAAACGTGTTTTAAAGAGAAAGTGGAAATTAATATGAGTGAGAACGAGCCTTCTTCGTCGTCGCCGGAAGGTGTTGGATAGGCGGCGGTGAAGTGAAGGAAGAAGAAGAAGAACGTGCAGGGTTCTTTATTTTTTGGGCAAAATTGTTTCAAATATTAGTTTATTAATTTTTCTTATATTTTAATCCTATTATAAAAAGAAATGATCTTAATTCAAAAAAATAAAACTTTTTGGATAATGTAAACTAATTTTTTTCTTTTATTTAACATATAAATTGGATAGAAATTGGAGAGAGACTAACAATGAAATTTTTTAAAAACTTGAGGGACTAAAACAGAACTTTGAGAAAACTTGAGGGACCAAAATAGGACTTTGGCTTAGATTTTTTATGAAATTACTATTATACCCTCACTGATTTGGCCTAAATTTAACATAAGGGTTTATTTGCACATAATTGAAAACTCATGAGTGCTATTTGTACAAATTAAAAACTCAGGGATGTTATATACACCCAACCTAAAACTCAGAGGGTGTCTCTGAATTTTGGCCTAATTTATAAGTTGTAAGTCAAACATAGAAGAAGATTCTATGGCAATTAAGTTAGTTCAAGAGGTTATAACTTATAAGTTATTAACTCACCAAGATATTTAGGGATGCTATATTGCAAACATTACATATGTGGCATTCTGTTTGCCATGGACATTTAGTTTTTTCAAAATAAATAAATAAATTGTCATGTCGTCAAATTATTATAACAGAATAATTAAATTGAAACAATAAGGACTAACTTACAAATCAAAATATAGTGATTAAAATACAATTTTTGTAGTTCACAAAAAAAAACATTTTTTGTATTTTAACCTTTTTTCCATATCTTAATTGTTTAAACAAGTACTTCAATTAAGTTATACGGAAAATTAGAAAAACACCATGTTTAACATGAACTAAACATTCAATTGTAATACTCTTTTTATATGAATAAATTTTGAATATATCAGTAAACGTAACGTAACTATTATCCTCATCTTTAATTATGGTCTTGTTGTTTTTTTTCTTCTTATTTTATTTGTGATTCACTGATTTGTACATAAATAATAAAGTTATAAAATATTTTCGAATGACGCAATTATCTGTTTTGCTATCTTATTCTTTGATTTAAAATAGATTTGACATCGTATTTTCAAACTTAATTACAGAAACTAAAATATATTTTTTATACTTTTCTTCTACTTTTCAAGTTATCTTTTTATCTTTAATTAATTGAGCTATCACTTAAGGTCAAACTGTTAAAAACAAATTCAATATGCAAATTGGGCCCTTTTATCCGCCATTTCTTTCGAGTTTGGACTGTTGAATTTACAATCCATCAAAAAAAAAAGTCGGGTTAACTTGACTCATATACTTACATGTTTTTTGCCACGTGTAATTCTTTTTATGGAAAATCAAATAAAAATAAATGAAACTTAAAAAATATGAGAGAGGAAGGAATATAATTCAAATGAATAAAAAATAAAATATGAATTTGAACTTATAAAAAATTTTCAGGCAAAAAAAAAACTTATAAAAAATTAAAAAAAAAAAAGAGTAGTGAAAAAAAATGATATGATTATAAGATATATCATATAATAAACAAAAATATTTAAAAAGAAAAATGGGTCAACAAGTTTGTGATTAACTAACCAATCTATTTAAACTAAACTGAATTATAAAATATTGTACATTTGTACCATTTAAAAGAGATAAATTCAACTATTTTAATGGCTCACTTTAGTGTATTGTAGGTTAGTTATTGATTATATCTATAATACTAATAAATATAGCGATAGTATTATCGGAATGATTCTTTCCTGGCTTTAGAAAGATTGAACGATGAAGGTTTTTTATATTTTTCATGAATGAAACCGTTTAACTGATTGTGTTATGGGTTTTGGCGTGAAGTTGACCTCTGACTTTGTTTTCTGGTCTAAGCCTCCAGAGAGTGTGAAGTTAATCTTGTTTAGCAATGTCATGGCTCTATTTTTAGTTTTTTGGGTAAATTACACTTTGGTACCCTGTGGTTTGACCCTATTTCACTTTGGTACCCTGTGGTTTGAAATTTGACACTTTGGTACCCTGTGGTATTCTCCATTAACACTTTGGTACCCTTTGGAGCTATTTTGTAATTTTAACCATAACAAATTTTGCAAAAATTACATATTGACCCCAAAAAATTTTCAAAAAATTACAAATAGGTCCCTGGATACATATTATATAGGGACTAAAATGAAAAATTTAAAATTTTTTTGGGGTCAATATGTAATTTTTGTAAAATTTATTATGGTTAAAATTACAAAATAGCTCCAAAGGGTACCAAAGTGTTAATGGAGAATACCACAGGGTACCAAAGTGTCAAGTTTCAAACCACAGGGTACCAAAGTGAAATAGGGTCAAACCACAGGGTACCAAAGTGTAATTTACCCTAATTTTTTTATTACTTTCTATTTTGTCCTTTAGGTCTCTTTGTTCTACCAAAAAAAAATTAATAAAAAATTATTAATTTAATTGATATGATAATAAAACACATATAATATTTACTTCGAGGTCAAATATTTCTTACAATCTCTTCACTTTAGTTTTTATAGTTTAAAAGATTGCAAATAATAATAACAATTAAAACCTTTGTTCACCAAGTGGGGTCGGCTATACAAATTAACTAACGCCAACGCGTTCTAAAAGAGAAATAAAAAAAATTAATTTATTAAAACTATGTATGAGGTCACCTCTAATGCTCAAGTTGCATCATAGACTAGTTCTTATTCTAGACTTTATGAGACGCTATATTAATAAATATAAGTATTTTTTTTTTTTGGTTAATCAAAAGTATATCTTTAAATAAGGGTTTTTATTCATAAGGATTTGAATCTAAATTTATCAATTTATGACATCTACTATATCCAACCCTTGATGGTGAAAGCGCAATTATTAAAATGAGCTTATTGGAATGGGAGTTTTACATTATTCTGGGAACATATCAAAGTTTTTTTTTAAAAAGGTCAGTTTTTCTGACAACCAAAATTTTAAATTGAACTGTTAACATAACAATTATATTTAAAATAGTGTGGTCAGAAAAAAAATGTTGTTAAGTTCAATTTACTTAAACAACTATTTTAACATAACAATTATATTTAAAATAGTGTGGTAACAAATTATGTATTTTTTTTCGGTTAAGTTATGGGTATTCTCCGTCTATCCGTGTAACGGTCTAAGCGAAGACTAATCCCATTCGTACCTCCGAGATGAAATGGCCAAAGCCCTCCCAACAATGTCGACTCTAGGGATTGAACTTGAGTCCTCTCCTTAGGATGTAGCTCGCCTAGCCGCTACACCAAACACTTGTTGGTGGTAACAAATTATATTTTACTTAACAACTTTTATACAATTTATAATTTTGTATACTCAAGATTTCCACCAAAACAAAAATGTTGTTAAGTAAGAAAGTCCAGCTGCACTTCTATTTATTAGTTTTAAATGTAAAATGCTCCAGTTGGCATGGAAGGAATATCAAATTAGTTTCACATTTGCAGGGGAATTCTGTAGAACTGTAGAAGGCAATAACAACTTATAAACAGATTGTACCTATCAATCAATCTTTATTATATCCTCTGATTATGTAAAGAAAATCCACTTTATTTACGGGTACTGTACTGTAATCTATATTAAAGAATGGGTTTGGACGTAATTCACCTTAGAAGATAAAAGGAAGTATATTCCATAGACTGGACATTGTTGCTTAATTGCTCCATCAGCATAAATTACTTTTGTGTAAAGAGAAATATAAAATACATGACAACTTTTTATATAATTATATAATCTTTCATAGTAAAAAAAAAATAAAGAAATATTTTTAAATGCTTGATTATAGAAGAGGAAAAAGAAATGAATAATATTATTTAAATCTCTTTATGACAAACATAAAAGAAGTTAAAGTCAATTTGTTCCCTAATTAAAAATTGAGGATCTTGAAGTTAAGATAATGTTGAGAGACGAATCCCTTTAAAAATGAATGGAACGTGAAGTTTGGATGACGTCCATTTTATACAATGCATTTTGAACCATTATCAATTTATGTCCTACACTCATACTCATTCCAAGAGAATCCTTTTTAATTTTAATTATGTAGCGAATATATTTGCATTACATTAATGTTCCAATTTAGTTAATATTTACATAAAATCTTGTATTTGTTATAAAGATTTTTAATAAAAATATGAAATTCTCTAGAATTCATCTTCATTTTCCTCTTCATCCTTTTTTTTATCCCGAGGGAGGGATTGTAATAATTGCAATTTCTTCATGTTTTCTTTCTTGTTGTATCCTTTTTATTTCAATAAATTAGATCTTTTGTCCCCTGAGTTTTGTGGTGGTTTTGTTCAGATCTAATTCTGCTTCTAATATTTCCTTGTGAAAGATCCTATTTCACTATTAGATCTTGACTCAGATGTGAGCATATATGCCGGAAAGCATTCAATGTTTCAACAAATTGATGGAAGAGTCTATGACAACTACATTTGGGACAAACACTGCTTTTGATATGTAGATAATTTCATGATAAACATTTTGTTGGCAATACCAAGATCGGTGATGACTTTCATCCTGGAGAAAGGACAAACAATAATGTTTATAAATTGTTCTTCTCTTGTATTATCAAATTGCAGTTCTCTAGCTGATTGTAAGTGCCGTCTGGTTTTTCTATAATATAATTTGACATGATGTTTTTTTAAAAAAATATGACACATGATATATTTTCATATAACTAATAAAACACAAAAGAAATATATGTATATATATATATATATTGATAATAGGCTTAATAACTAAGTGGCTACAGGCCTAACAACCAAATTACAAAAGGCCCAACAAGCCAAGGCGTCTTGGTGTTCATTAGGCGTCCAGGCGCCAAGGTCCAAAACAAGACATAACGAAGGCAGTGGAGCAAACACCCAGGAGATCCTAATAAAGACAATAAATACAAGAGGATCCGTCGCCTAATAAGGCGCCTTGATACCCCATAGCCATCAAGGCGCCGAATACCAAAAGGAGACAATGAAAGCAACGGAGCAAACATTCAAGAAATGGAATATAAAGCATTGATGAATGAGCATAGACATAACCAAATTACAAAAGGCCCAACAAGCCAAGGTGTCTTGGTGTCCATTAGGCGTCCAGGCGCCAAGGTCCAAAACAAGACATAACGAAGGCAGTGGAGCAAACACACAGGAGATCCTAATCAAGATAATAAATACAAGAGGATCCCTCGCCTAATAAGGCGCCTTGATACCCCATAGCCATCAAGGCGCCGAATACCAAAAGGAGACAACGAAAGCAACGGAGCAAACATTCAGGAAATGAAATATAAAGCATTGATGAATGAGCAAAGACACGCTCCCAGATAAGGCACCCTCGCCCCCTGAAGTGGCTCTCTCTGTCATAGTATAAAATGAAGGAGATCCCTCATACACGAGGTACGTTTTTCTACATTCACTCAGTCTACAATTCTCTAGTAATCTCATATATCTAACTTTAGCATCGAAAGTGAATTACAAGGTCATCCCTATTCTTCATTACTTGCAAGTAACCCTCATCTGAACCAGGTAATGACTCCGTCCAGAACCTAGTTCACTGTATATATATATATAATATTAAAATTTGTAATTAAGAAAACAAAACAAACATATAAAAGAAAAACCTAACATAAATTTTTTTAGAGAGAGGAAGAGAAAGCATCACTCACAGTGCATATGACCCACTGAGTCATTATGGTTATGGACAATAGGGGCAGTACCCTAACCCTGAAACTGATGGCCATGTTATGTTTTGTTTGTCACTCGCAATCCCAACAAAATGAAACCAGACAATGCCATTCCCATTCTCATTCCCATTCCTTTCTACTTTCCCCTTATCCACATCCATGGATATGGAAATGGATAAACCCTACTTCATTTTAATTCATCCCATGATCCTTTTATTTTCTTAAACTTTCCTTTTTTTTTCACCGATGACAATCACAGAAAATGAAATAATAAAACTTCAAAGGGAGACCCCCCGGCAAAACCTACCAAACACCAACAGTACATGTGACACCGATATTTGATTATTTAGGATTTAATCGGTCGGTTTTGGTCCCATAAATCTCAGTCAGCGAGGCAACAATCTTATTTTTTTTGGCCAATCGAGGCAACAATCTTATTGAATAACTCAAAACTTATCTTTTTCTTTTCTGAACCTTGTTTATGTCAAATAAAGAAAATAAAAACTTTCATACAAAGTAAACATAATTTAGGGTTAAATTTGAAACAAAATCGATTGCGGCCAAATGCCAAAATTGAAAATTCAATTAAAATTGGATTAGTCCACCTCACTAACAGGTAAACAAGTAACAACAATATCGCACCAAATCCCAAATCGTTACTCCTACGCAAAATCAGATTAAAAAAAAAAAAAGGAATACTAACATTTTCTACGAAAGCTCCAATCAGATTCACCGACCGGAAAATGAAAAATGAGTTTTCGGCAGGTAGACAGAAAAATTAATACGAATTCAAAAAGAGCAAATGGATTCTCTTTTTCTTTTTTCCTCCTTTATTGAAAGAAGGGCTTTGCATTCATTCACTCATTCAGACTCTCAGTCTCAGAGTCACAGGACCAAACCAACCTACCAAATATTGTTTCCTTCTCCCACTTTTTTTTGGGCTCGAGAAAAAAACTAAAAACAAATATAATAATAATAATAATAATAATAATAATAATAATAATAATAAATCCCTTTAAACATTCGGACTCCAAAGGCTCCATAAACGCGAATTCAATATCCCCAACACGTCCGGCAACATCTTCCTCGCGAATCCTCTATCGTTACTCACCGCCGATGCCGGCAATGTCAGGCTCTCCTTCTCCGCCACCGCCACCACCGACGGCGCGGCGGCGGCATCGACCTCGTCCTTCTCCGGTTCCTGTTGCGCATCCACATCAGCATTATCCGGCGAGATCGAGGGAGGAGCTTCATTATCTCCGGTGATAGTCGCGAGATTTTGCTCATCGTTGGCGAGAGGACGAGCGGTTGCGATTGCGATTGCGTCTTTCTTCTTGCCTCTGGCGTTGTTCTTCTTGTTGGGCTTCTCGCTGTTGGCCTGGTAATCTTCGAAAGCGTCGATGGCTTGATGGATTTGCTCGCGGCAAGGGGAAGAATCCCAGCGGAACCAGTAGCTAGTGTAGCAGTCGAAGCAATCGCAGTCAAATAGAGGAGGATTATTGTGCTTGTGCGTGGTGTGAGAGTTGGTTTTGTGAGGAAATGGCTTATTCCTCGATGATGGCTTCTTCTTGGTGGTAACAGAAGAAGAATCGATAGACCTGTTAATCATGTAAGCAAGGACCTCACGGTCTTCGATGGAGAGAACATAGGCTAAAGCTAGAATCGCAGCTGGAAGAAGATTCAGTACAGAATGGACATGGCGGCCATCAGAGGAAGAGGAAGATGAAGAAGAAGAAGAGGAAGGAGATGGGTATACTTTACCTTTGTTCTTAATCTTCATAGTGTGATAGAAATTGCTTAGATGTTCTTTCTTCTTTCTTAGGGAACGAGAAATGGCGAAGAAGAGAAAGCGATTGAGAGGGTGAGAGAGTAAAGATATTGATTACTATTTTTTTTTTTTTTACTTGAAAAGCAAGGGAGAAGGGTACGGTAGGCACAGAAGTCACCGTTTCTTATGCTTTCCTTTCGGATTCCAAAAAAGAAAAATCCACGCTCTTTTACTCGCGCGTGGTATTCAGTAATCCTCTATAATTAGTGTATTATTATTTGGGTAAATTACACTTTGATACTATGTTGTTTGATCTCATTTTATTTTGGTATTCTGTGGTTTAAAACGTGACACTTTGATACCTGTGATCTCCATCGTTACCCTTTTGGTATCCTGAATAATTATTTTGTTAGTTTTAGACGAAATTTGACACGTGAGCTCACAAAAACCCAATTTTGTTCAACATTTTGCCACTACAATAAAGATTAAACTCATGTTTTTTGAAATCTAGCTCTAAATTCTCTAAAAACTTTCTCACCATTCAACATCAAAATCATTCAAAACTTTCAAAAATTATGTGGCTGGTCTTTGTTGTGGCAAAATATTGGATAAAATTGAGTTTTAGTGAGCCCGTATGCAGGTCACGTGCCAAATTTTGTCCAAAACTAACGAAAAAATTGTTCATAGTACCAAAAGGATAACAGTGGAAACCTCAAAGTATTAAAGTGTCACGTTTTAAATCACATGGTACCAAAATAGAATAAGGTCAAACCACGTGATATCAAAATATAATTTATACTTATTATTTTCATTATCGCTTATTAGAGTGAGCGCGTGGGGTTTGAGTAAGTTGTAATGACATTGTATCATAGAGATACTCGCTTTGCTTACAGCTACTACTACTAGCCTAGTTTACAAATTACAAAAGCTTTTTGATATTTTTTGTTTTGGGAAAAACTAATTATGTTTAAGAGCGAATCAGAAAAGTAAAGCTTCTTTTTCATTTGAAACATGTATTAGGGTGTGTTTGAGAATTGGTTATAAACCCATACAAATTCATTATCTCCATTTTCAATACATAACTAGATTTACAGTGCAATATCGTTGTTTGTTTCTAAATTACAAACTCATTACAAAAATATTATTTCATTACAACATCATTTCATTACATTTTTTATACCCAATTACTAACATACCCTTGCTCAAATATCTATAATTACCTATACTCTAATACAAATATAAAATAATTATTTGGCGAAATAGTAAATTTCAATACCCTCATTTATTACACTTGCAACTTTCTCTTTTCATTCATCATTTCTTACTATTTTCTATTTTTTTAGTCATACCTCTCTCTCTCTCACACATACACATATATAAATATATATATATATTATAATTATAATATATTTATACATATTATATTATAATAATATTATATATATAATAATATATAAATAATATTATATATGTATTAATAAATGAGGGTATATTTATATTAATATAATAATATATAAAATTTTATTTTATAAATATGTTATATTATATATAAATATATTAATTTACATAAAAAAAAAAATATTTTAGTCCTTGGAATTATACCAACTCAACAAATCAATATGTGAGTAATCAAACTATACAATTTTTGATATATTGGTAATTCTTCTTTTATTTTCTGAATTGAATTAGTAATATTTTCTAGTGTCAAAATTTAATATAAAATAATTCAAACCCCAAAAATGTACATTTTAGTCCCTCTGCCAGTTTATACGGTAATATTTTTTGTGATGTAAAAATATAAGAAAAAATACAAAAACGGTAACAAAAAAAAATATATAATTCAATCCCTAAAAATTTACAATTTGGTATCTCCTCCGGTATATATAAGGATAATATTTTTTTGTAGTATACAATATTCAAAACCAGTCATGAGAAAAAATATATAATTCATACAAAAAAAAAAATAGATGTTGATCTCTCCTCCAGTATATATATGGGTAATATTTTTTGTAGTTCAACAACTGAAAAAATTATTAAAAAAATATATAATTCATACCCAAAAAATATATATTTTGGTCTCTTCTCTAGTATATATATGGGTAATATTTTTAGTA
>QANZ01051349.1:67718-79445 GCA_003254925.1 Chamaecrista fasciculata | reverse complement strand
TCTTTTTTTTTTTTTTTTTGATGAAATCTATCACCTATCTTAAAAAACCTTCACAACATATTTCGTAAAAATATAATTGTATCATGGAAGAACAAAGGGAGAAAAATTGGAAATGAAGTTTTGAACTTACTTCCATAATCCATTAATTCCATGGTGGTGGTTGTTGTTCTTCAGAAATTCAGAAAGAAGCATAGAATTTGAATGTGGTTGAAATGAGACGATATCATTCTCGAGAGCTGATGGAAGAAATTCAGAAACCTAAATAACCTGATTGAGTCTGTGCTTCATATATATATGAAGAACCTCAACAACACGTTGATGGATGAAAAAGCATATCAGCCACCGCCATGTATATTACTTATTGTTATGTGTTTTATATAAATGTGCTGCTACTACACCCCGACCATTGATTCTTTATTATGAATTTTATGAAATGTGACAGATACAATGACATGAGTTTGTTAGTTGTTGTACCATAACTGTAAATAATTATTGTAGATACTGGGCCAATACCTCAAATTGGTTCAAAAGATTTTAAATTGGTTCTAAAATATTGGTTAAAGTGCACTTTTAGTCTCATAATTTTCGTAAAAGTTTCAATTTGGTCTCATAACTTTTTTTTGTTGCAATTTTGATCTCATAACTTTCGAAAACGTCACACCGTTGGTCTTAAGGTGATTTTCATCCATTATCTGTCATTAAAGATGATCTGACAGACTAAGTTGGATGATGATGTGGCAAATATGAGTGAAGTGAATTAAAAAATGACAAACTTGAATTTGGTCTCATAACTTTGTATAATGTTGTAAAGTTGGTCCCATAACTTTGTATAGGGTTGCAAATTCGAATGAATAGTCTAACTAATATCTTGTTGATTTAGTTCCTTATGCTACGTATGTTTGCTGCCAACTATTCGCTTATAAATTTTTTATTTATCATATAACAAAAAATAGTGTTATGATTTAACTACCAAAAAACAACTCTAAACAAATTTTATGGCCATAACTGGTGTTATGGGAATATCAAGCTGGATTACTAATTACAAAGCTCAGGAAATAGTGTTCTAATTTAACACCAGTAACAACTCTAAACAAGTGTTATTGGCATAGCTGGTGTTATGGGCATATCGAGCTGGATTAAATTACAATACTTAACACATATTCCACAAAATTTGACCATAATAAACAAGCAAATACAGTACCGATACAAATATAGAATGTCAGTAATTAACTTGAGAAATAGTATAGTCCAATTATTATCACACTCAGCGTGAAAGCAAAAGCAACTACACGAAGAACTAAGTTTTGGACTGAAAATATTAAGTAGGATTATTCTTCTTAGTCTATCATGAGGATAGTCACTTCAACATCTTAAAATCATATTTGACAAAAAAAAAATCTACGTAGCAACAATGGTAAAGTAATATTCAGAAAATTTATGATAGAAACAATAACTAATATGAGACAAATTTTAAAACTGGTTAAGAAGAGTTGGGACGAAATTTGCATCCCTATACAAAGTTATGGGATCAAATTTGCAACATTATACAAAGTTATGGGACCAGAATTGGTCTTTTTTTAATCCACTTCACTCATATTTGCCACGTCATCATCCAAATCAGTCTGTCAGGTCATCTTTAACGGCAGATAATGGATGGAAATCACATTGAGACCAACAGTGGGACGTTTTAGAAAGTTATAGGACCAAAATTGCAATAAAAAAAAGTTATGGGACCAAATTGAGACCTTTACGAAAGTTATGAGACCAAAAGTGCACTTTAGCCTAAAATATTTCATTTGGTATATATTGGTCATACATGTTTTTATAATTTTTTAAATTAGTCCAGAGTTTATAAATACGTGGTCATATGTTTTTCGTTTTAAGTTCAAATGCAATGAATTCAAAGTTACGAACTTTCTTTGATGAATACATTTTCTATTCATTTGAGGCTGTCAACAAAGGATGCCAACTCGGGTCTCGAAAAGTGGGTTACTTGTTTTACATATAAATAAGCAAATTTGATCATACTCAAATCTTTCTTACTCCCTCCGTCCCTTTTTATTTGCTTCATTGCAGAACTTTTTTTGTCCCTTTTTATCTGCTTTATTATGAAATCAAGAGGTCATCAATGAACTTTTTTACCATTTTATCCCTATTTAATATTATAGTCATAATGGACGATTTGACTTTTGGTAGAGAATTATTTTGGGGTTCTGTAGTAATCAATTGGAGTAGGTTTCATAAAAAAATTGTGAGAGTATTTAAATTAGTTGGAGGAATTTAATTTTTGAAATATGAGCATTAAATTGATGATATAATTAAGTCTAATTTAATAAGGGTAATATAGTCTTTTTATTTTAGATCTTACATTAACTTTAGTGATTTAATCATTATATTAGTTTGTGTGCAACAACCTTAAAAAGCAGATAAAAAGGGACGGAGGGAGTATTTAACGGTCGAGTGCGACGAGTTCAAAACTATGTGACAGCTCTTAAAATTTATTTCTCTGTACAGTTGAAACTATTAGCAAATTTGAGGTCAAATCGCATATCGAACAAAAAAATTGGGATCAATTTGGAAAAATATAAAAAATATATAAGACCAACATATTGATTACTCAACCTTTCTTCCTTCTTACTCCCCACCACGTGAGTAAGCAATGGGTCAATTCATGAAGTTTGAAACCAATTGATTTTTAAAAATGATTATTTTTTGTCCCAAATTTATTTTTAACTTCTATCTCAGTTTCAACAAGATAGAGAAAATAATTCTTTAAAAGTAACTTGTAATTTTGAACTCTTATTTTTAAATTTAAAATGATAAAATATGATAATTTTATTTATTTGATCATGAAATGAACAGTCTATTTTTGAAACTCTATTTGATTTTATTTGTGGACAACTAGTATAATGATAACTGAATAAAAAAAAACTTGTTAAAAGAAATACATAGACTAGGACCAAAGTGAAACGAGAGCCAATATAAAATTTCTATAAGATTGAAGACCAATATGAATTTAATAATTAAGAACATATATTTATGTCCAATTTAAATATTTGACTCGTAAATTATACAATATAGAAAAATTTAAAATTTCGATTCAAAGGATATATAAAGTTATCTAAAATGTAAAGTAATATATATTATAAATAATTTTAGTTAAAAATATTGAGAGAAAATTAGTCATAAAAGTTTAAAATTTAATAGTAAATAAATAATAAGCCATATTATCACAAAATTGCAAAGGAGTGTGTGTGTTTTTTTTTTGGCCAACAATTGCAAAAGAGTTAACTATTATCAAATTTCACTTGATAAAGAAAAAAGTATTTAGAGAACACATACTATGTAGACTTTAGATTATTTAGACTAATATATTTAAAAAAATCAGTAATATAAAAAGATAATTATCATGAAGTTTGAAGTTAAAATATGGATGTCTAAAGACAAATTCAATAAATATTAATTTATATGCTACGCCTTGTAATTTATTTGTTAATAATTAATCATTAATAATTACATACAATATAATAAAAAAAAAATATCATATAGACTAATCACACTTTCTAAGTTTTTCAAGTAAACAACATCTTATGTGTCAAAAATTGGATAAATAATAAATTTTTATATTCTCATTATATTTTAGAAAAGAGAAAATCTATTATTTAATTTACGAATTTATACCAATTAATTAATCAAACTCTAAATAATTGAAATATACAATTTGATATTTGAAATATTTTAATTGTCAACCTTTTGGTCCTCGTGTCAATTTAGTAGATGAATTTAAACTGATTTTACATTTTTTTTAAATTTATATTAAATTAATACTTTTTTATCCTTAATTTTTTATTTTTTGGTCTCTAAATTTGATCCAATAACAAAATTATTGACAATTACAATAATTCAAAGACCAAATATTTTAATTATTAAAAGATTAATTAGTTGACTTAATCTAAATTTAAAAATCAAATAATAAATTTTTGGCTTAAGTGCACTTTTGGTCCCATAACTATGACAAAGGTTTCATTTTGGTCCCATAACTTTTTTTGTTGCAATTTTGGTCCCATAACTTCTCAAAAGGTTCCATCGTTAGTCCCTTGGTGAATTCCATCCATATTTAGCCGTTAAGAATGACGTGGCATAGTAACTAGCATCATGATGTGGCAAAATAAGATGAAGCAGGCTGAAATAGGAACTAAATGCAACATATTAAAACTTATCTATACCCAACCACCATATATACAAAGAGTCGTACTGGCAAGGACCAATCTGGTGGGGAAGAAGAGACTTCAAGCAGAAGGCACCGACGAAGTCGATGGGATCCTCAGCCAGAGTCGAACGACCAAAGCGGCGACGACGGCAAATCGGGAAGCGGAACGAGGAAGAGGAAGTCCCGTTGGGCTGACGAGGAAGAGGAAGTACCACTCTTTGTATATATCGTGGTTGGGTATAGATAAGTTTTAATATGTTGCATATAGATCCTATTTCAGTCCATTTCATCTTATTTTGCCACATCATGATCCTAGTCATTATGCCACGTCATACTTAACGGCTAAATATGGATGAAATTCACCAAGGGACTAACGGTGGAACCTTTTGAGAAGTTATGGGACCAAAATTGCAACAAAAAAAGTTATGGGACCAAAATGAAACCTTTGTCATAGTTATGGGACCAAAAGTGCACTTAACTCTAAATTTTTTGTTAGAAAACCGATACACACACTACCAAATTATTTTGTTATCTGTATATATATTGGAAAACACAATTAATACTGAAATCTCTAAATGTAGTACATATTTGAATGTATAATAAAAGCACACAATTAATTTGACAAGGAAATTTCATATTACCTTCACTAAATATCAGATATATATGGTACCACTTAATTAGCACTTATGTATTTGCCTATTCTTCATTATTATTTACTTCTGACTTTCCTTTTATCATTGATGAACGGTTTTATACGTTTCAAAATCCAAAATCACTCTATAAAAAATAACCATTTTTGACCTACAACATCATGATTCTAATAAAACATCTTCAAGCAATGACTGATAGAATTCATTAGTATTCCAAATTCATCCGATTCTCCTATTATCCTATACGAACCATAATTAAAGAAATATCTGGAATCAACAGTATATATAAACAATGGTTATACGAACCTTAATCTGCATAACCTATCAAACACAATCAGCCATATATCATCATAGACAAAAGAGGGATTATGGGGAGGAAGGTAAGGAATTCAATGCAGTTAATTGTGTAATTTGCACATATATAATATGATTAGTGACTTAAGTTAATTTTGACATTCTTGGTTTGATGGATGCATGGATTATGAAAAATGCAGCAATGGTGGCAGATGGAAGATGAAGACGATGATGAAGAGATTATGTACAAGGTTATTGTGCTGAAAGCATTAATCCACTGTGATGGATGCTCACAAAAGTTGTCCAGATGCTTAAGAGATTTTGACGGTACGTAGTGCAGTTTTATTATTACTATTTAATTTCAAAAATATTGTATAGGTCAAAATGCACTTTTAGTCCCATAACTGTTGTTTAGGTTTCAATTCGGTCCTATAACTTTTTTTTCTACACTTTTGGTCACATATCATTGCAAAAGGTTGCAGATTTGATCTCGTATGACTTTTGGTGCCATAACTTTTGGTCATATTGCATAATTGATCGTATATCTTTGCAAAAAGTTTCACCGTCAGTCTCAACTGAGGCAAATATATGAGACTGATTATGCACTTGACCCAAAGATATAAGACCAATTTTTCAACCTTATCCAAAAAATGGGACAAAAAATGCAACATGAGACCAAATCTGTAACTTGAACGAAAGATACCGGACCAAAAGTGCAACAAAAAAGTTATGGAACTAAATTGAGACTTGAGCAAAAGTTATGGGTTCAAAAAATAACTTTAGCCTATTATATATGTGGATTGAATAATTAATGTTTATAAATAATAAAATAACAAACAAAAGGTATATATTTTTAATATTTAGGGTCTGCATTATAATTTTAGAATAAATTTAATCACTAAAAAATAAATTTTCTCGATTACTATACTCCTACTGTGGCAGTGTGCCTCATATCGTTCATATAGCACGGCTGATGGCAACAATCTTTTTGTCACCATATGTTGCAAAACATAACATGATAGTCAAAATACAACTGTTTACATTAACTTGATAGCAACAATAAAAAAAAAACATATAATTCAGCATTTATTTTTGCAATGTTTTCCCCTTATATGTGTATTATGATGGATGTAATGTAATTGTAAAGGAGTGGAGGAGGTAATAATCGACAGAGAAAAACAGAGTGTGACAGTGAAAGGAAACTTGGGAGATCCATGGAAGCTAGTGGACAGAGTAAGAAGCAAATACAGCAAAAACGTGGATTTAATATTTCCAAAAGTGAAGAGGCCATCACAGAATGAAGAGAAGAAGAAGAAGTCGCCGGCGAAAAAGACGATGAAACTGAGAGTGTATATTCACTGCGAAGGGTGTGCGAAAGATGTGAAGAGAGAAATGCAGAAGATGGAAGGCATCGTGTCCGTACACGTGGACAAGGAGGGATCAACGGTGTGTGTGAGAGGAGCTGTGGAACCGACACGTGTCGTGGAATACATGAAAAAGCGTCTAGGAAAGCATGCGGAGATTTTGAATGTGAACCAGAATTACTACTGTGAGCGCGACGCAGAGGATTATAATAATTGTATGAATAATCTTGATCGTGTGGTTGTGATGAAATGTCCTCCTCGTTACTCTACACATACGCATTGCTTTTCTCATTGTGAAATCTTCAGTGATGAAAATGTAGACTCTTGTTCTCTCATGTGAGACATTCAACATTATTCAACCATTCAACACTCATAATAATAATCTTCAGTTAACAATGTAACAATATTGGTTTATGATATGATATATTAATTGTCATCTAAATATTTTATTTATTTATTAAAATTTAGGGTAAATTACACTTTGGTACCTTGTTCTATGAACCGATTTCACTTTAGTACCCTATTCTTTACACCGTTAACATTTTAATACCTTGTTCTTTTAAATATGACATTTTGGTACCTTGTTCTATGGACCATTTCACTTTGGTACCCTGTTCTTTCACGATTTGTTACCTTGTTCTATCTTTTTAGGGTACTAAAGTGTAAACAGTGCAAAGAATATGGTACCAAAATGTCACTTTTAAATAACAGGGTACCAAAATGTTAACATTGCAAAGAACAGAGTGCCAAAATGTCACTTTTGAAAGAACATGGTACCAAAGCGAAATTGTTTCATAGAATAGGGTATCAAAGTGTAATTTACCCTAAATTTATAAATATGCTTCTTGATATAGTAATTAATAATTTATTCACAAGAATTTTAGTCGTTGTTTTATACTATAAGTGATTCTCTTGATTTTTCTTTTTTGGTGGAAAATTCTCTTGGTCTTATTTGTCCTCCTTGTATTCTTGGTTTCTTGGTCAGACTTGGGCCTTGGGTCCAAAATATCATCACGTCAAGTAATGTAGACCATTAACTGATGTGTTTTCTAGTCTCAACTCAAATCTCTGACCAGAAAAATAATGTCTCAACTCAAATCAATTTTTTTTTTTGCCAGAACTCAAATCAATTNTATTTTAATTACAGATAGATTCAAATCTAAATACCTATGTCACAAAAACTCTGGCTCATTCATCATATGGCTAAAAGAGCCTACGACATCTACTAACAAAGTTCAGTATAATTAGTAGATAGTTGGGTTTCACATAATGTTTTGAGTTTAAATCAGACCTTGTGTAAAGAAAAAATTTTGTTGGTAGATGCAAAACTCATAACTTCAATGATCTCTATACCTCTCATGGAAGATTAGTTTAGTTACCAACTAAAAGATGTCATCTGATTCTTATAAACAACAAAAAAAAAAAGTCTATGATATCTGCAACTTTGAAAAACACTAATTTCCTGTTAAGTAGGAAATGTAGTAGTAATAACTTTGTTGGAAAAATTGAAAACAATGAACAAATTTATCTTGCAAATAAGATAAGTTGAAATTATATTTTGCTTAGATAGTTTAATAATGTTTACAAATTATTCTTATGTATTGTTAAAATATAGTTATATGATGCATTATAAGTACTATTTAGAAATTCAAATTGAACTGGTTGGAGCAACCAGTGTTTTAATCCGAATTGGTCACTAAACTGCGGAGACATAAAATCGATCAACAACAAGAAAAATTGGCTTGAATTAAACAGTTTCAGGATTGAACTAACCCAATATACATATGGCTTTTTTTAAATCACAATAATGTTGTTTTAACCTTTTTTTTTTTTCTTATTAAGTTTGAATTCAAAACAATGTGCTCTTGGTTAGGTTTTAGATCAACATAAGGTTTCTTATCCTTTCAATTCTCACTTCCTCACTTAATCAAGCTTAAACATGTTAAATTTATTGTATATTAGTAGTATTTGTTGGTTTTTTTATTATATTAAATGAAATATATTGTTTGAAATTTTAATTTACTTTGTTTTTATCAGTTCGACTCTTGTTAAAACTTAATTGAACCTTGAACCAAAACTTTGACTGGTCCAATTTTTAAAATCTTGATTGTAAGTGTTGTTGGACTTTTTTGGTCAAAACCTCAAATTGGTCCCAAATGTATGGGATAGATTTCAAGTTGGTCATAAATATTTCATTTGTTTTAAATTGGTCCTACATGTTTCAATAATGTTTCAAATTGGTCTCAAATTATTGAATGTGGTTTTTTTTGGCCAACTATTGAATGTGGTTATCTATCTCTTGTTTTTAAATTCAAATGCAATGAGTTTAGAGCTACCTGTTACTTTTGACAATTTTTTTCCTCTATTTAGTTGTGGTCATTAACAAACTAGGTCAAATCGGGTCCCGAGAGTGAGGCCGCTAGTTTCATTGCTAAACAAGCAAAATTAGTCATATTTTTTTTGTTTCAAGTCTAAATACAATGATTTTGGAATTGTGTGTAAACTCTTAAAGTGTTTTTTCTATGTTTAGTTGGGACTAAAAGTGAAAAATCCAAGAAGTATGGTTCCAAACCTACTTCCAAGACGCGATTTGATTTTATTTGCTAATCGTCTCAATTGGATAGAGAAAAACTCTTAAATTAGTTAATACATAGTTTCGAACTTGTCTCATTTGGATTGAAAACAAGAGAGATATGACCAACTTTATTTGATCATGAACCGAGCAATCCACTTTCGAAACTTGATTTGACCTTGTTTGTTAATGACCTTAACTGGATAGATAAAACACTAGTCAAAAGCAATTTGTAACTTTGAAGTTGTCGCATTCGAACTTGAGACAAGAGAAATATAATCACATTCATTAATTTGTGACCAATTTGAGAAATTATGGGAACATGTGGAACCAATTTGGAAAAAAATATAACATTTTAAGACCAATTTGAAATCTACATTGTAGATTTGTGAGCAATTTGAGGGAGAGTTTTAATCCAGTCATTTATTTATTCATTTATTTTTGTGCAGAATTAATCGGGTATATTTTTATAAAATTTTTCTTTTGGGTCTTAAATATACTCTTGACCCAATGACTTTATTTGTTGATACTCACTAATTAGGTAGAAAAATGCCTGGTCAAACTTAACTTACAACTTTAAATTCGTCATATTCAAATTTGAAATGAAAAATATATACTAACTATCTTTGCTCATTTTGATCTTTAAATGAATAACCTATTTTTCAAAGTCTCATTTTACCTTATATACTTATAGTGTCGAGTGGATAGAAAAAAAACTCGTTATAGTAACAAGCAGTTTGCTTTCAAGTTTAAAATAGAAGAAAATAATCATATTCAATAATTAAGACAAAAAAATAAAATTTTCGAAAATATCAAAAACAAATTTTGTACAAAAGAAAAAGGTTAAAAAAAATTGAATTGATACTCATGGCAAACGTATAGAACAAAAACAATTTAATTTAGTTTACCAAAAAAAACAATTTAATTTATTTTGTATATAATGATTCGATGAAGTTAACTTTTATTTTTGTCAAAGAAAAATGAATTAAATGTTTGACTTAATTAAATGATCACGAGTCAAAACCTAACGTGTGAATTTAAAACATGTTTAAAAAGTCGCATGACATTTTATTGGCTTTCTTCATCCTTTTATCCAGTTTGTCCCGTACACAGTTTTTGACTTGCGTTTCTTTCGAATGAGATGATGGCTTTTTGAAATATTAGTAATTCTTATTATTTTATAATAACTAAAAAAATTAAAACATATTTAGAATTATTAAAGATTATTAAAGATTAGGTGAAAGACACAAAATATTTATTTTCAATTTCTTTCACAATATTTTTTCGCCAATTTTTATTTAATTATTAATTTTTTTGTTAAACAATAAAATTATTTAAGAATGTTGAGTAATTGATATTAAAATTGAAAAATACTTTTTATCAATTTATTTTAAAATTCAAGAGTTATTTTTCTTGGTAAACAAAAGTTTTAAGCGAGTTGGATCTCAACACTCACCTAGACTAGGACATTCTTTAGAACTTTAAAAGTGTTTATACAAATATTTACAAATTGCCTACTAACAATATTTTCGTATTGGGAATGAGATTCAAACTCATGACTTTTTAAGTTATGAGCCAATTTCTTAATAATTGAACCAATATTTCTTCAGAGTTTATCGTTTAAAATTTAATGATATTTTATATTTCCAACTTAAAATTTGAAAGACTTGAACACTTTAGCTTAAAAAAAAAAAATTCTTTTACAAAAATTCTATATCAAAGATTTAAATCTCTTATAGTCGAAGGACGTCATGTCTTGCCTCATAAAAAAACAAAATATTTTTATTTTTTTGGTAGTGTTGCAATAAGTTAGGATTAAACTTATATAAAGCTTTTATATTTTATTAATATATTACAAGGATTATTGTTAACTATAAAACATGTAACAGAAATAAAAAAAATGTTTCACATGCTTGATTATAAGAAAGAAAATAATATAAAAATGCATCTTAAAAATTTCTATATCATCTATAATTAGTACTCACTGAAAAATATTTTATGAATCTTATCTATTTTTTAAGTTATCTTTATTGTTATTATTATTATCATTTAATTATTGCTAACCAATATATAATATCACTGTTTTAAAAAGATTTAAAAAAGAAAAAATAAAAAAATAAAGAAAAATATTTATTTGGTCATTATAATAAAAATTAAAATTTCATTTTAGTCTGTATATTTTTGTTTTCTAAATCAATCATGGCCCGTAAAATTGTATCTTATAAATATAAATATTTGTTAGGGCAACCCAAATAATACATCATAACATCAAACTCAAATCATGAGAGTGACTTTGCTAGTACTACACTACTACTAATATTTGTCCTTTTTAGGAGCTCTAAATGATTGAAATATAAATACTATAAAATATAAAAAGTCTTTGGTTTTGGGCCATAGTCTAGTTTTAAAAAATGAAAATGTTAGGACCAAACTAAAGTATTAAATGAATAATGAAAATTGAAAAATTAAATTGTTATTCGAGTAAATTAATAATCATGTCCTGATTGAATTAATAATTTCACCTTTAAAATAATTGAAACATATATTATCATTTCTAAAAAGAATAAAATAATATATTTTTTAATTTATGAAAAAATTAAATAGTATAATAATTTATTTATAAAAATAATTAATTAT